>CAWVQG010000039.1:0-82056 GCA_963932195.1 Empis livida
CCAAATGACTAAAATATATATATACATATATTATATCTATGGCAACAGGGTAAGAGTAGCTTCAGAGAAAGAAATATTTCAAAAAAAAAAAATTTACATATCTAGGATATTTTATGAAGAATTAAGAGATATTTTTTTTTTTTTTTTTTTAAAACAATTTCTCTGCATTTCTCTGCATAAGCTAATATTAAATTTTGTCACATATATAGGGTAGAGTCAATAAATTAAATTGTGACAAAAATTTTACAGAATATTTATCATAGATTTGCTTCAATAACCCTGAATCGAAGTTATCAATAAATTAATGAATCCAAGAAAAAAATTATTTAATTTAGTCAAATTATATAGAATATTTTGCGTTAACTGTTCTCTATATAATTTAACTGTTTGCATATAATCTTTTTTAAATTGCCATAAAAGTTTTTTTTTTTTGACATTTTAAATCCTGAATTAATTATAATTTCGAAAATTTGGAAATACACAAAAAATCTTGTATATTATATTGGGTAATATTCATGAAATCTATCATATTTTCGAAAATTTATATATTTTTATTTGATATTGTCAAAATCTGTCAAAATCTGTCAAATTCTGGCAAATTCTGGCAAATTTAAATATTTTTTTTTGTCAATTTTAATATATTTTTTTTCTGAATTATTCAATTTATTTAAATTAAATATTTTGAAATTTCTGTATTAAATTATTTGACTTTTTCAATATATTTAAATGGTAAATTGTTTTTAGCATAAGAAACTAAAAAAAAAAGAAAGCTTTACATAAATTAATGAGAAAGAGTAAAAATGAAAATAAATAAGTAGAACATACAACATACATAATTCTTTAATTTCTTATATTGCCAATATGCAATTTTTTTTTTTTTTTTAGATTGATTTGTCTGTCGGACAACATTTCCAAGGCTTCCACTAACAATTTGAATAATATATATATAAATATATATATAATATATATATAATATATATATATATTATATATATATTTATCAGTGTTGCAAAACGATAAAAATAAATAAAACGTTATATAACGAAATAGCATAACTGCTATTGGCACTCTTGAATTTTGACCTGAACTATTGGCATCCTTGTATTGTATTTTATTTTAGTAAAATACATTTACTATACAGGCAACTCATTATTTTCTTAACATAAAAAAAAAAAAAATTATCAAATTAAACACTGAAGTTATTTCTGCTCTTCTATACTAAAGATGGAAGTTAAAGCCACAGTTTTTAGCTGTACAGTAGTTTTATATGTTATGAATTTTAAATCTGGATAATCTTTATTATCCGGTATCTTAGCTAGCCCTCTAAAATCGACTGTTGTCCATAATTCAAAATATATTTCTGATGAGATCTGTAATAAATAAAATATTAAAAAAAAAAATTACTCTGATCCTGCTCCTGATCTTGATCGTGACAAATGATTTTAATCGTTACAATAATCAGGACAAGGATTAGGATCTGGAGCACGGAATATTCTTTCATATTCTCAAGTATGGAATGTTCTTTGAGATTTTCAAAGTTCTTACTTAAAGCAAATTTTTTAACAAAAGAAATAAAAAGGCGTGTAGAGGCGTTTAGAGGCGTATAGAGGCGTTTAGTGGATCAGGATCAAAATCAGAATCACGATAAAGGTGAGAACCACGACAAGAATATCTCAGGCATCTTTATGATTGTTATAGAGCTATCGAAAAAAAAACTGAATATGTCAATAAACTTCATAAGCAGTAAAGAAGTTTATCAGGTAAACTTAATCAATATGGTATTCACATAATAAACAACAGTTATATGGACAATAATGTTGTCCTCCATGATTAGATTTTAGCCCTAAAATTAATTTATAATAAAAAAACATTAATTATGTTTTTTTATAACCAAAATAAAATATATTTAGATTTAATTTTATTATGTTGTATCTAGACTTTAATAATAAAACTCTAAGTATATTTATATATATATATGTTTTTTATTATTATAAATAATAATGTGAACAGACTTGCAGTATTTATGTTTTTTTTTTGTTTTATTCACTTCCATCCGGGATAATTTTTTTTTTTTTTTTTGTTCTGGTAAATAAAATAAAATAAAATATAAAACCTTATCCGGTTTTAATAAAACATTTAAATATAATAAAAAATATATAATATTAAAATAAAATAAAATCATAAAAAAAACATTTTAGGGTAAAAGAACACATAATCAGACATAACAATCAACCAACAAAAATGAAATCTTCAACCAACATAAAAATAGGGGAATAATAATTTCAAATAATAAATATAATCATAATTCATTCAAATTAAATTTTATAATATATAAATATAGGTTTAAACCGAATTCTATACCCGTTCCGGTTTATGGTTATGCTCAGTATATTTTTCTGTTACGGTTTCCGTTCTCTTATTTTCTTTCCTTTAATATTTTATAAATATCTTAAATCTTAAATATATATTTTTTTATATAATAAACCGGTTTTTAACTAAAACCGTAACCGAGGTTTTGGTTAAAAACCAGTTTCTTAAATAAAAAATATATATTTAAGATTTAAGATATTCTTAAAATGTTAAAGCTTCAATACAATTAAAAAAAAAAAAAAAAACGGTTTAATTTGGTCAAAATTCAAACTCCAAAATTACATTACATTTCAGTCACTTACCTTTTAATCACAATTAATTTTGATAATGACTTCTAACAGTGATTTGTCGTGGTAAAAAAAAAAAAAAAATAAAGTTAAAAGTATTTAATTTCACATTTCACTTTTTTTTTTTAATAAAAATAGTATAAACCGTAATAAATCGGTTTGAACATATTGGTCCGGTTATGGGTACTTTTTATAACTTATGAATTTTTTGAGTTCGGTTCAGTTTTTCGGTTTTCTAAAAATAACGGTTAATAAAGGTTTTCGATTTTCCGTTTTCAGAATCGGTTTGACATTCTGATACAAAATAACTTAAAAATTATTTTAATACTTTGTACCATAAATAAGTTTTTTTTTTTTTTATGAATTTTATTAAATTTTATTAATATTTTTTTTAAAAAAAAATTTCAAAGAAAAAAAAAAATATTTTACAGATTAAATTAAAAAAAAAAAATCATATTTTAATCGTTTTACGTCACATAAAATTAAAAAAAAAAAACAAAAAAAAACGAAACTGCTTCGGGAAATTTTACTTAAAAAAAAAGTAATTCTTAAAAAAGTTTTCCGTAGAGTGATTAGAAATTTAATAATAAAAATTATAAAATATTAAAAAATTATCTTAGATATTTAAAAAATTCTCAAACTTTGAAATAATATTTTTGTTTATCAATTGAAGACACATACAAACCATCATGATTTTAAACAAAAATATTGAAAACGCTACAAATAACTTATTCCTAATACACCTAAGAAAACTATAACACAAACTATAATTTTGTCTGAAAATTTAATTTACCATTTGCTTTCTGAAAACTGAAATTTATGTTCGCCTGGTATTTTTAAAATAAATTTATACATAAAATTGATATTTTTTTTTTTTTAAATTTTTGAGATGCCTAAAAATATGCACAAGCTATTAGTTTAGCTGAAATCATAATTTATACATTCTAAAAACTAATATTTATGCTCGCCTGGTATTTTTTAAATAAATTTCTATGTAAAATTGAGATTTCTTTAAAATTCCTAAGTTACCTAAAAATATGCACAAGTTATAATTATTTTATCTAATATAGTTAAATTTAATTTTCAATATATTTTTTCAATAAAATTCAGTATGAATTATTAATAACGTCTAAAATCTAAATAATTGTAATGAAATGACATGAAATTTAATTTAAAAAATAAAAAAACCCTATTTAAAAATTATCTTTTTAAACAGGGTTTTTACAGAAATTAAATTATCATAGTAATAATTTTTATCAGAGTAATTTTTTTTTTATCAATTGATTTAGATATTTTATCTGTAATCTCATTTAATTATTTTTTTTTGTCTTAGATATTTTGAAACAAAAAAAAAAAAAAAACTACTCTCTAAACTTAGTATTTAAAATTAACAAATTTTAATTACGCAGCGGCAATAAAAAATTAAAAAAACATAGAAAACCAACGAAAAATAATAAAAAAAAACAAAAGTGAAAACACTTAAACGAATAACAAACCCCCAACATATTTTTTTTTTTTTTTTAGCTATATCAGTTAATTTAATAAAAAAACACTAATATTTATATTTTTCTATTTTCATTTCAAGCATATATGTTTATGTTGTACATGTATTAGGCGGGCATAAAAAAAAAAAAACTTAATAAACCTGATATTTTTTTTTTTATACCTGTTACTAACAACAAACCAGGTAACAAAAAAAAATGTGTAATCAAGCCAACAATATAATTAGAAACATTCACACACTACTATATTCACAAAAAAACAAAAAAAAAATAATATGTTTAACACATAGACAAAAAAAAAAAAACATAATATTACATCCGTGTAGATAGAATATATGTTGTTGTATAATTTTGAAGATAGGGTGTGACAGAAACTTACTAGAATTTTGAAAATTGACACTTGACAGATTTTGTAGTTGATGAAATATTTTTGATTAAATATTCATTTGAAGTATTAAAACAAAATTTAATTATAGTACTGATATTTCTAATAAATTAAAATTATTATGACACTTGACAGTTTTTGTTTGTTTTTTGAAAATTGACAGTTGATAGTTTTTGTTGTTTTTTTTTTTTTTTTTTTTGGAAAATTATTGTCACAAACATTTAAAAAGCCACGTATAAAAATAATATTATTTAGTTATGAAAAATTATTAAGATATTTTCACAATAATTTTATTGACATTTTATGTATTTAGTTATTTTTTGTTTTTTTTTGACAGATAATTTGAAAAAAAAATTATCTGTCAAAAAACAGTGAAAAAGTAAATTTTTGAAAAAAAAAAAAAACAACTGATTAAACGTCGTTTTATTTAAAAGAATATTACAAAGAAAATTGTTTTTTTTTTTTTTTTTTTAAATGAAATAATTAGCACTTTAAGGTCTTTATAATTTAATGTTAAGCACTAACTCATTTATACATAGGCATCTGTATATATACGGTAATACTGATAACACCTTTTTTTTTTTTTTTTAAATATACAGTTTAGTTTCAATATAACGAACTTCAAAACAAAATTTAAAAAAAAAAACTGAAAATATTATTTGGCTTTTTCTTACAAGGATAGTAGTAACTAAAAAAAAAAACGGTTATGATAATTTTGTTATTGGAACACGAAAGAAAATGTCAAAACAATACAATAATTTGTTACTAAGAGGTATTTATGACAAAAAAAAAAACAAAAAAAAACCGTAAAGTTATCTAAGGTCAAAAAAATAAAATAAAAATAGACCTCAGATAACTCTACGGTTAAATACAGCCCGGGACTTATGACGGTTATCCGCTAATATATAATTTCACAACAGGTACATACCTAATCATGTGACAAATTTCAAAAAAAAAAAGTTATATCATAATAAGCATTTTTTGTTTAAAGTACTAAGAAATTAAACATAAATACATTTTAAAAATATACACGGTGTGTTCATTGTAAAAAATGTCACATTGTGTATATTTTTAAAATCAGTTTATGTTTAATTCTTTTCAATAAAATGACGTTTAATTAGTTGTTTGTTTTTTTTTTTTTTTTTTTTTTAATTTACTTTTTCACTGTAAATGACACATCGTTTTGCATTTGTTATTTTTTATTATTATTATTATTTTTTTTTTTTTTTCGTATTCGATATTCTGGGGTTTCACTGTATATATTTATATGTATATATAATTATATAAAAGCTTGGAATTTGATGGTTAAAATTTTTTTCTAATTTTTAATTTTTTAATTTTTTTTTTTTTTTTTTATATATATGGTAGGGGAAGGAAGGTAGGGGTGGGAAAAAAAAAACCAACAGAAAAATGATTAAATATAAAAACTTAAATTCATAAAATTTTTATATTTTATTTTATAAAAAATTAATACAAAATATATTTTTTGTTTAAAAAAAAAAATTTTTTTTTTTTTCATTACAGTAGACTCTCGAAAAAATGGTTTTGGTAAATTCTTTAATGAGTTCTTTGAATTCAAAATAAACTTATTTATTTTTCTTAATTGCCAGTTTTTAGATTTTAGAATTTAAATTATAAAATTTTCATATTTTTTGTGATACTAAATACGTAATAAGCTAAACCTTCAAGCCTGTGACCTATCCCACCCAACACTTTATAATTTTTTTTTGTTCCTATAAAATAAATTTTTACAAGGTTGTAATGAAAAATTCTTGTACAAAGTATAAATCTAGTCTATAAATTAGATATTTTGAAAATGAAAAAAAAATTAAAAAATATTATTTGTAATTCATGGTGTCGGCTATAATAGAGCCAGTAAATTTATAGTTTAAAAGCTAGGGGATACAATCCCGGTTATCGAGTACTCGGATATTTCAAGTAATAAGCAAAATATCAAGTAATTAATTACCCGGATATTTTGCACGATATCCAGTTGAGTATTTAACAAAATTATTTAACACATTTCTCGAGTAATTTGATCCCTTAGTGAAACTTTAGTTTTAACTAGCGGATCCAATTAATGACATATACTTAGGTTTCACTAAGTATTACTCGAATTCTCAAGAAATTGGATCCCCTAGTCACTGTTGTAACAGTGTTAAGGTTTATTTCTGGTAAATTATTATTTTTGTCAATTTAATTTTTAAAATTTTTTTTTTGTTTTATCTGAATCCAATACATTATAACTACTTTTAGAGAGAGTCTACTGTAATTTTGAAATTTTTTTTTTTTTTTTTTTTTTTTAATCAAACAACAAGCAACATAAAAGGTAAGAATTTATCAGATAAACACATATATATGTGTATTATTTTCTAAGTATTAGTTTTCAGTGTTTTTTTTTTTTTTTTTTTATGTAGGAAAGGAAAGTAGACACGTTTGTTGTTTTGTTGTCGTCGTCTCGGCGAGTTATTAACTTCTTCGACAAAAAAAAAAAAAATAAAAAATTCCCCCGATTTTTACCAAAAAAAAAAAAAAGGTGAAAAAAGATACGCAAAACTATAAGTTTTACATAAAAAAAAAAAAAAAATTTATAGAAATTACATTAATTTTTTTTTTTCAATTTTTTACACGTATTAATTTTTTTTTTTTAGTGATTTTATTTTAAAATTTTCAAAAATTTCCACAAAAAATAATTTTTGGGTTTTTTTTTTTGTTTTAAAAAAATTATGAAAAATTAATTAAAAAAAAAAAAAAAAGAAATTTAATTAAAATTTTTTTTAGTGTTTTTTTTCCACAAAAGAAATAAAATAATTTCATTTTTTTGAAATTTTTTTTTTTTTTTTTTTTTGCATAAAAAAATAAAATTTGTGTTAAAAAAATTTTTTTATTTTTTTTTTTCGGTTCGTTTCTAATCTCACCTGGAATTTAGTGTTTTACAAACAAAAAAAAAAAAAAAAAAAAACAAAAAAAAAAAATTCCTTGGAACACACAGAGAGAGAATTTAATTTAAGGATTTTTCCCCTACAAACACACCACCACCAAAAATAATAAAAACGCGAAACAAAAAGGTAAAAAAAAAAAAAAATATGTAAAATTTTAATTTAAAAAAAAAAAATATGAAAATTTCCAATCAAATATTTTATAAAGAATTTTATATTTGTTGTTGTTGAGATTGATATAAAGTTAAGGGGTTAAGTGGCATATAAAATTTTTGTTGTTGTTGTTGTTGTTGTTGTTAAATGACGTTTAAAGTTCCTAACCTGATCAAAAAAAAAAAAAAAAAATTCCTCAACCCTCCATACTACTTTCCATACCCCCCCACCTAGTTTTATATATATATTTGAAAAATTTAATATTTTACCTTTTTGAAAGCTAAGCAAACCAACATAAATAATAATAATAATTTTCCAAAAATACCTTCATATGTTTGTTTGTGTTTGGCTGTGTGTGTGTGTGTGTCTGTGTGTGAAAACTGATCATTTCCACTTTTTTTTTTTTTTTCACAAATTAACCTATAAATGACAGTAAAAAAAAAAATTGATGAATTCAACATTAAAATCTTTTAGATATAAAAAAAATAATATCTGTATCTTTTCCATTGAAAAGGTGTGTGTGTGTGTTTGTGTTGAGGTGTAATATGCTCTAAAATTTAATTTACAAATATATTAATCTTAAATGAATAAAAAAAAAAAAAATAATATTTTAATTTTAAATTCAACAAAATTATTACAGAAATTTTGAAATGGGTTAATTGGATAAAAAACAATGTTGTTGTTGTTGTTGTTGTTGTTGTTGTTGAGAGATGATTGATAAACCTTAATAGAACTGAATTAAATATCCTTATGGATAAAGTTCTGTGCTCGGGTAATGATTTTTTTTTTGAATATTGCGGGAAGAGAACAACCTGGGAAAGATCATATCTAAACCGAATGTATAGATAATTTCCTTGAGCCCAGATAACGATTTCTAGGACAATTGTTTGCTAAACATAATTCTGAAACTTTTTGAAAATCTTGAAAAGTTTCGTTAATAATACTTTAGGAAAATTAGGATAAGGGCAACCAGTTTAGTTATTAGTGATATTTCGACTAAATTTTAATGGTATTATTAATCTCTGTTGTTGTTTAATTAATGAATAGGCTTGACCTAAGGCATTTGTGGTTTAAGCTCTGATTTCCTATTTATGTTACTAATTTAAATATTTGAAAATTTACAGAAAAAACTTGTTACGGCTAAATAATATAGTTAATAGATTATATATCTTTCAATCAAAAAATTCCGGCTTCGATTCTATTCGAAGCCGGGATTTTTTTTTGATTGGAAGACATGTGATCTATTAACTATATTATTTAGCCATAATCTATCTATATCTAATTAAGTGGTAATAATAAAATTAATTTTAATGAAATTTTACACGTTTTAAATATTTTATGGTAAAAATTTAAGAATCATACTTTTAAAACAGATAGTTCTGTCGATCATATTATTTTGTAACTAGAGAATTTTTCGAATAAAATGAAAAAAATTAATAATATTGTTCAATTTTCTGCTGTTTATAATATATTTTAATATACACCAACATTAATTTATTGTATATTTAAATTAGATAAATTAATTTCGAATTATATTATTATATTGACCGAAATTGTAAACGATTTACCTAAATGGGTTAAAATAATTTAAACAATATATGTAATAATATACGAAGGAAAGGTACAGTGAAAGATTATGATACCTTTTAAATGCTAAATTGATTTTTTTTTTTTTTTTTTCTGAAAAAAAAACCCCTTTTTTAATCTAATAACTAAATCGGTTAAAAAATATGTAAATAAAATTTTATGGTTTCATCTACAAAAAAAAAAAATATATATTTTTAGTGTTTTACTTATAGCCTTGTCATATTTTTATCTATTTTAAACGATAATTTCTAGTTTACTTCTCTCGGTTTAAACAAGAAATTTATTTTTCATAAACTTGTTTATACATTAAACATAGAATTATATTAATGGTTGAGTATAAATCAAATTTTACAAAAACTTTTAATAAAATTCGACAATTTAGTATGTTGCCGTAACAGCATCAATTTTTAATTTATGTTTCTATTGTGTAACGTTACTGAATTTATGATTAAATCTAAATATGTCGCCGTAATAGCGCCAAAAGGTTTGCAAATGATTAATTAACTTTTAAACAGCTATTGTGACCTGGACCATTGACTAAAGGGGCAGTTGACTAATAAAATTTATTTGGCCATTTAATGATCATTAATATAATAAGCATAATACACAATAATCATATTGGTAAATAGTGACAAAATTAAGATTACGTTTTACATAAATGTAATATATATAAAAATCTGTAAATAAATTAACAGAAAATATTTTGAAAAAAAAAAAAAAAAACCACACAAATCTTTTAGATATTTTTTCCAGTAAAATAGATTTTCAAATTGTAATGGAATTCTTGTACAAAATAAATCTGGTCTAATTAGGTGTTATAAATTCATGTCGCTATAGCAGCGATAATAAATTTATTGTTAAATCTAGTATGTTGACGTAACAGCGCCAAATAGATTTTTACAGTTTTTTGTGGTTATAGTAAATTAATTAATGCCAGTAGATATGACATTATAGCGATATGTTTTTTTTTTTTTTTTTTTTTTTTTTTTTTTGTATCTATTTGAAAAGTAAAATAAATATGCTGTAAAACGGTTAATTAGTTTCCACAAAAAAATTTATATTAATTACGAAATTATCTACAGTAGATTACGAATTTTTTTTTGTTTACCATATTGGTTAATTCCGAAAATAGATTGTCGACAACATAAAAAACAAAAAAAAAAAAAAATATCTTATTTATGTAGTGTGAACTTATTTATGTAGTTTAGTGTTTAAATATAATAATATAATAATAATAACGCCCATAAATATTACTTCATCATTTTAAAAATATATCGCCAATCAAATATGACATAATAATTATTAAATAAAATTATTTTTTATAATTATTTGTCTTAGCATAAAATCATGTATCTTTATTTTTATAATTCGGATACCAATTAATTATTTATTAGAAGTTAATTTTACAGGTGTTAAATTATCGGTTTATTTATTGGAATTTTTAGGAAGATAAGAATTTTTTTTTTTTTTTTTTTGTTTAATTTTTAGTGGGTGGTGTTGTTGAATTATTAATAATTATTTTATAATTTATAATTTGTTGATTTTGGATTTCGCAAAAATATATAATTTCGATTTTTTCATTTTTATTTTGATGCAACAGTCTAAATTGAGGAAAAGTCCTCCCACACACTAAAATAAAACCAAAGTCCTCCCACAAGTAAAAAATGGCGCAACAGTGTAAATTGAGCAAAAGTCCTCCCACAATTTTTAATTACAATATTATAGCTAAAATAGCTTTTAATTAGTAAGATGGATATTTGTTGTTAATAAATTACCTCGAAAATTGTTAGCATTATTTTCCCCCAAAATATAAATTTTTAAATATCGCGCGGTATAAGTGAAATCCATTTCATAGTATACCGCGCGGTATATCGCGCGGTATACTATCAAATGGATTTTCTCTCACTCATTAAGCAAATTCTATTTAATTAAAAATTTGTTTTGAAGTCACGTATATAGTTCTTTAAGGTTGTAAAATAGCGGACTCATAATTCTCGGAAATTAAAATTACCGCTCAAAACAAAATATAATCCGAATCAGTTTTCTAAAATCATAAAATCAATTTAATTTTGACTTTAGATCCAAATTCCCCTTTTAAATTTGGAAGCTGATTAAATATTAATTTCGCTCAAATATTGATTCAAGTAATGATTCTGATTCGATCTGAATCAAATTAAGAAAAACATATTTAATGATTTTGATCATAAAAATTTGATTCCGATCGAATCATCGCTTGAAAAACATTTAACTGTGATAAAAAGCTTCTGATTTAAAATTATCGTAGATTGTATCTTTATTAGACTTGATTAAGTTAAACTTTATAGGTGATTTAAGAGTTTCAGTGTAATTTTCAATTCTAATCCAAATCATTCATCTAAGTTTAGATCAATTTAAAAATATAATGCTAACAGTCAATGCTATTTCCTAATTTTGAGTCACTAAAGAAAAATGTAAAATTCGGAATTCATATAAAACAAAAATTAATATTAGATCCAGGATCCAAATTACAATAAAAATTATTAAAAGTAATTTTAAATAAAAATAATATTCTGTACTTTGAAAGATCCCTACAAATAAATATAATAGTAATAGGCTATTTACGAGCTATATTAAATGAGTTACAGAATTTATTAGTAGGTAGTATTAATAGTAATATAATTCTTATATTAGATAAGGTCTGGCATTATAATAGCTGTTGCTAGATTATTAGTTAAATAAAAATAGATTTATTTTTTTTATCAATATTTTAAATATATTTATCAAAATTAAATTTGATAAAAAATAATTATTTAGTAAGAAATAATAATAAAATTAATATTTATTTTAATCTTTAGGGTATTATATAGCCTTATCTATACACTTACTATCATTAAGTTTATTTTTTAAAGTGTTTTCATAGATTTTTTTGTTTTTAGATAGAATTTTATTTTATTTATCATAATCTTCAGAAACAAAAACATAAATAGTATCTATACAATATTTTAGTTGAAATATAAATTTAATTTAATTACAAAAACTGAGATCATCAATGAATTTAAAATTATTGTTTTTTTTTTTTTTTTAACCCTTATGCGACCCCTATATTTTTATTGTTTTTTCTAAGGAGACACTTGTTGGTATCAAAGCATTTCACGATCAAACATGTTTACGTAAAACAATATACTTTATAAATATTTCTGATGGGACATAGATTTTGTTTACATGTGTTCTAAGGGGAACACAATATGTTGGATTCCAATGTGAACATAAAGAAAATAAAGACGTTGTACCACGTCTTGGATTTATTGCGTTTTCAAATAATGACGTGACATCACGTTATGTCCTACAAAAAACCACCACATGACGCAATATAACGTCCTTAGACGCGAAAGGGTTAATCCCTCTCATATTCACAAACATTTACAAATAAATTGGTTTTTCTCGTCGCAACTACAATAGAACTCAATTCAGAGGACTTCTAACCGTGTGCCATGTTTACTACTAAATAGAATTTATCCAAATAGGTAATTCCCATGATAGGCCTAAAAGTTATGATAAAATATTTCTAGTTTTCTTAGAGTTTGGGAATCAACAAAAGTGTGTACCTCTTTTTTATACATAAATTATAATGTTTTTATAATTTATGTATAAAAAAAAAACATAAAAACAACATTTGTGTTTCATAAATGAAACATTTGACCATAATTTTATTATTTTAATACAATTCCATTTAATGTGTTAGCGTTTTGTTACTTAATTTTATTTTTGAAAATTCTGTTCTGGTTGTTTAATTAAATTTACAACCGTGATTTATATTTTTTGACATTTACCAGATCAAACTAATATATGGCCTGACAATTCAATCGATGAATGTTTCTATCGAAGAATTCTAAGGTAACCGTTTGTATTACAGGGTTAAATTGTTAATTTTTTCTACTACCACCCAAAAATTAATCTGAATCATTTTCTGTGTCTATATTAGTGTAAATTGTATATGGGTGTGCAACAACATTTAATAAATTCACAATGCATTGCGTTGGAAATTATTATTGAGAAATAAATAAAATATTCAATATCGTTACCTTACTACAATAATGTTCAATTGCCTATTTTTTTTTTGCAATTACCGTATGCGTTGAGATTTATGTTAGGGTGAGATTGAAATGAAATTTTTGGACTTGAATAATTTTTTTGTAGCATAGCGACGAAAAAAAAAAAAGAATTGGTTATATTTTTGTAATAAATTTTCATGTTTTTCCTATTTAGAAAATATATATATTGGAAAAATATAAGAGTAGTATAGTTCCGTAAAAGCCGAAATTAAAAATGTAATAATACCAAATTAGAATTTTAGGAAACTGGTTTCTTAACTCATAACTGGTTACTAAATTGTCAGAAAATGGCATTCCATATATTTAAAAGTTTTATACCAGATTACTATATTTGTTATTCTACTATTTCATCTTCGTTGTCATAACTTAATTTAATAATTTAATTATCTATCACTTTTGTATTCGTAATGATTTGGATGCAATAATATTCAGCTAAATTTTTAAATTGGAATTCTAATAAATATATTAATGAGAATATAATTAAAAAACTAAAAAAAAATTAAACGTATTTATCTCCCAACTTGATTTTTTGAGCTAAAAAACAATTCACTTCTCATACGACGATACATAATTTATAATTTAAAAATTAAAATTATTGTAATTAAAGATATAAAAAAAAATAAAATAAAATTATAGCAATTGAACATTAATAAATTTAACTGACGATATCCAACATATTATAATTATAAATAATTATTGAGATTGTGATTTGGTATGTTTAGTATTTGTGGTAAATATAAAATTTCGCGTTCATAACAAAAAATAATAATAATAATAAGAGAAACTAATTTTGTGAAATGTTTTGTGTTTTTCCTTTACAAAATGTTCGTAACTTTAAATTCCACAGATAGTGGTCAGTTAATTGCTGTTTGGAAATTAACTATGTAAGTGAATTTTAATGTTGGTACGGTTCCTGAATGCCAAGTCGTAGATCTTGTTAGCCATTTAAAATTTTAACCAATCCAAGTGTGATACGAATATGCGTAATAGGAAAATGGTGTCAAGGTGCTAATTGAAGCCTCTCCAGATTAGATGAAGGAAGATTTTCAACATCAGTTCAAGGAAGCCCCTTGAAGGCGAATTTTATAAACGTTTCCTGAACACCATCAATACGCGAAATGTGTTGTATATTGTAGAACGGACACCAAATAATTGGCGGATACTCCAATAAAGAACGGGCAAATTTCTGATCCTTATATAGTTTTAACAATATAAGGATCAGAAAAAACACAACCATAACGTTTAATGATACCCCAAGATTCAAGAATTACACCTAAATCCTTAATAGAATGACGGCTAATTTAATAAATATTTCAGGAAAATCCAATTTACGTAATTTGAAGAGTAATAAATTATGGATTGACCTGTCTACCTTTAGAAATTCTGATATAATAAAGTTAGTAAACGATAAAAGATTCGTTACAGTTAATCGCTTCCTCATAAAATCATGTTGTTTGTCACTTATAAATATGATGATAATAACGTCATAAAGTATTGGTTACGAAATGATGAAAACGTTTTGGCATAACTGATTATTTCCGTATGCCCTGATAATTATCAATTATTATTTTTTTTGCCATTATTTTAAAACTGTTACAATAAATCAGTTCTTCAAAATAAGAATTAGTTAAAGTAGTTTTAAAGACAGATCTTCAATCTACGGTATACTATTAAATCCTCACCATTTCCTAAAAGCCCTATTTTTTTTTGTTTTATAACAATTTAATCTCTTTAGTGATATTGTTATTCCATAATTATTAACGCCATTAGACTTAATAATAACAATTGGTATATGGTTATAAATAATATTATTAATAGTTTGATAAAATTCACAGTATACAATGGATTAATTTCATAGAAAGAAAGAAAACTATCCAAATCATATGTAGTCATTTTTCTAACAACAGTATAAGAAAATGTAGAGAGAATTTTATTTAAATCAATTTGTAAAATTATATAAATGTCAGTAAATAAATCCAGGCTAATTCATTTAATGATCCTCTAAAACAGTCTTACTCTCAAATTATACTATATAGTAATCCCTCCGACTGTGCGGTAGTTACGTTCTGAAAAAACAGCGCGCAATACGAAATCGCGCACTGTGAACCCTATTTTGTATTACCCTAGTTATACATACAAATTACAAGTTATACATACATACATCATATATATTTCATGATAATTTAACGGGATTCACCAAATTCTAAATCAATATTGCACGAAATATACGTATGTTGTTCGAAAAAAAAAAAAAACGCGCTGCTGCGGAACTTTTACCGTGCAATTCGGAATTTTAGTGGTAAAAACCAAACCGCGTAAGTCCGAAACCGCGCAGACCGAAACCGCGCAACTCGAGGGATTACTATATATTGATAATTGATAATTTGAATTGCTTATAAAGAGATGACAAGTAGAAATATTTCAATACTTTCATTTTCTATATAAAAAATATTTATACAATTTTATTTGTATTGAGTTTAGTAAATAATTTATATGTGTACAATTTTTTATTATGTTAAATCATAATTTGAAAATATTTTATAGATACTTATATATATTTTTTATTATTTTATTTACAGTGCCTTTTGAATACAGTTTTTTTTTTTTGGTTTTTTTTTTTGTTGGATTTAAAATAATAAAAAAAAAATAATGGCATATCATTCAAATGGTGGTTATTCAGGTGATGAACATGAATCACGTAGTGGTGATGATCGTCCGGATAGTGATTTAAGTGATAAACCAATATATTTATTAGAACATTTAGCAACATTTACAGTTAATAAAGATACTGGTATTGTTTATCCAGCTGATGGTATGAGACGTTTATTACAATTAGAAAAAACAACTGGTATATGGTCACAAAAAATGCAATTATGTTTAGATAATCAATGGATATTAATTATGGATTATGAAACAGGAGTATATATTAAAAAAAAAATTCTATTTTATATAAAATTTTAATTTTAATTATTTATATTTAGAATATAATAGAAAGATTTCCAGCTTCCTTAATACAAGAACCAACAGCATTTACTAGTAATAATCCAATGGAAATGTATAATAATATATTGGTATTTATTGTAGCTGGTGATTCTGGATCAAGATCTGAAATGCATATTTTTCAAGTAAATTATTATAAAAAATTTAAAAGATTTTAAAAGAGGATGAATATTTTTACGTGACAATCCTGTTACGAGTCGTGGTCGCTTCAATTTTCCTTTTCTATACTACACGATTTTTTGCCGTCGACATTCAGTTCTGCACTAGATGCATTACATTTGTGTCATTCGTAATTGCATCACTCCAATCGGTTTTATGATTTTACTAGAGTACAATGTTCAGTTGTTGTTGCTTTGGTCGTTGCTGTTTTCCCAGTTGTATCCGAGGTTTTTTTTGTTAAAGTTTACTGGTTACCTTGTTGTTTAGCCCAATTGATAATTGATAATAAACTGGAATATTAGGAACTCAGTGTTTGTGCTTTTGACCTATGATATTAGTGTTTGGTGATATCATGGTTATCCGGTTGCTACCACATACAGGTGAAGCCAATACTTGTTTACGGATTGAATAATTGCAACACTGTATCAGCGCCTATCAAATACATTCTAAATCCGACTACTTATCTTCACCTCCGGAACAATAATTAATTTTATACGAAAATGTCATTTAACACTTTCATCCTTTATAATCACTTTAAATAAATTATAGGATTTATTGTTTTTTTTTTTTGTAAATATTATAGTCACAAAGTATATCAGCTGTGCATTTAGTTGAAGATTTAAAACAATTACGTAATGGTAAAAATATTATACAAAATCGTGAAAAAAATAATATACAACAACAGGCAATATTAAAAACATCAGTATCATCATCATCAACTGGTACAATTACAAATCATCATCATCATTCACAAAATCAAATATCACGTGAATCATATGGTAATATAATACGTGGTAATAATCAACGTATTGATAATAATATTGATAATTATCATAATGATAATGATTCAGAAATTGATGGTGTTAATAATATTATCCAAAATAATATTATACATCATCATCATCAGCATCATCAAATTGGTGGTGGTGGTGGTGGTGGTGTCGGTGGTTTAATAAATGATGAAACTAGTTCAATAACAAGTGATAAATATGAACGTGATGTAACTGTATTAAATCATTGTTTTGATGATATTGAAAAATTTATAGCACGTTTACAGCATGCAGCTGCAGCAACACGTGAATTAGATAGACGTCGTCGAAATCGTAAAAGTAAAAAAAAAGATCCAGGTGAAGGTTTATTAACATTACGTACAAGACCACCACATGAAAAAGAATTTATTGATATATTTGCTAAATTTAAATTATCATTTAATTTATTAGCAAAATTAAAACAGCATATACATGATCCAAATGCACCAGAATTAGTACATTTCTTATTTACACCATTGGCATTAATTGTTGAAGCATCTAGTGATACATATTATGAATCACATTTACCATCACATGTATTAAATCCATTATTAACACGTGAATCAATTAATTTATTAATAAATTGTGTTACAAGTAAAGAAACAGAATTATGGCGTTCATTAGGTGATCCATGGATAATACCAAGAGATCAATGGAAAGGACATATTGGTAATTATCATCCAGTATTTTTTGATGGTTGGTCACCAGATTATCCAGTTATTGATGAACTAGAAAATTTAACAACAACAACAACAACAACAACAACATCAACAACAACAACATCACCAACATCACCAACAACAATACCAACAACACCAACAACACCAACAAATACAAAACGTATTGATAATAATCATCATCATCATCATCATCATCATCAAAATTTTATGAGTAGTGGCGGTGGTGGTGCTGTAGGTAATAGAAGTGGTAATAATGGTATTGATATAATTGATCGTGGTGGACGTACAACACCAATACCAACTGGTTCTGCTATTGGTGATTATGATTATGATAGTTCAATATCTCATCATCAACATCATCATCATCATCCACAACAACAACAACAACAACAGCATATATCATCAATAAATGAATCGGCTGATAGAATTATATCATCTGGTGAACGTACTGGTTTTAGAGATTTTAGTACACGAAGTGATATATCAATTGATTCAATTGAACGAAACGGTGTTAATACATTAACATCAAATGGTGGTGGTGGTGGTAATAATAATTCATCAGCTGTAATACAATCATTAGTTGGTGGTATACAAAATATGGGAAATTTAAATACAAATCAAAATTTATCAAATAGAAATAGTGGTGGAATTGGTGTTGGTGGTAATATTGATGAACAAGATATTGATATATGGTTAGATAAATTACAATCACGTGGTGCCAAAGTTGTTCAAGTAACATATCCAAGAACAGCTAATAATGATAAAGAATTAACAGTTGTACGTGGAGAATATTTAGAAGTAAATTAATTAACTAATTTTTATTTAATTTTTTTTTAATATTATAGCATATTTTATTTTATTATGTTGTTTTGTTTTTTTTAGATATTGGATGATAATCGTAAATGGTGGAAAGCAAGAAATAGTCGAGGTCAAACAGCACATGTGCCACATACAATAGTTACACCATATAATTATCCAGAAAATAGTGATGTTTTTAATAATCCATTATATACTCAACAACAACAACAACAACAACAACAACAACAACAACAACAACAACAACAACAACAACAACAACAACAACAACAACAACAACAACCACAACCACAACAACAACAACAACAAAATTATAATAAAATTCGACAAAACGTTAGTATAAAATTATATATAGTTTAATGGAAGTTCTTTAAACTCAGTCCACAAAAAATATTTCAGTACAATTTTCAGTTAATATTAAAATTTGTTAAATTGACAGCAATGTCAAATTGACAGCAATATTAGTGTCAAATTTATAGCAATATTAGTGTCAATTGACAGCAATATAGCCAATAGAAAACAGTAAATTAATCACGTGGTCTAAGGAAATATCAGAGATCTAAAAAAAAAAAAAATTCCTCTGTGGATTTTCAAAAATTCAACTTTTAAGTTGAATTTTTGAAATTAACTATTAAGTTAACCAACAAACACTTTGATATTTTAATTTCTGTGAATTTTCAAATATCGTAAAATTTAAATTATATTCATTGGTTCGATAATGATCCACTAGGGTTATATATTGGGTTATTTGAAATATTTAACAGTTAAGAGTAATTGCATAATACGAGATTATTTTATCAAAACCAGACTGAAATTGCCTTAAGTGATACAAAATGTTATCACTTCAAGTGCAGATAATTCGGTACTTGGTGTCCTATATGCTCCACAATGAAATAACCCAAGGGAAAAAAAAATAAAAACATTATTTTTTTTTTTATTAAAACCAAAAATTAATTTTTGTTATTTTTCTTGTTTTGGTGCCAAAAAGGAGTCAGAATTAGCAATTGGTGGTCAACAACAAAATTCTTCAACTGAATGGATTCGAAATAAACATATTGGTAAGAAAGGTGAATTTAGATATTTTTAATTTAATGTGTTTTATATAAATATTTTTTTTTGCATTAAAAAAATAAATTTTTACCTTTAAAAAAAAAAATAGTATATTGCCATTTTTTTTTTTTTTTTATTGTATGCTACAAATATTATAAAGATACTTTTTGTTGTTTTTTAAAAAAAATAAAAAATTTTTGAATTAAAATTGATTTTGTTTGTGTTTGTTTTGCTGTTGGTTTTTTTTTGTTTTTTAGCAAAATATTAATAAGCAAATTTTTGTAAAAGTAATTTTTTTGTTTTTCTTAATTAAAATAATTTCTGTTGCAAAAAAAAAAAAAACACAATATTTTATAAATGTCAAATGTTTTTCTTTAATATTTAGTTTTGTGCTCCATATTGTCATAACATAAATAATAACGGTTATACAAACGTCAAAAAAAAAAAAAACCATTTTAATTGGAATAAATCAAAAAAAAAAAAAAATTCATAAAATTGTCTAATAATATGTTTATTTTTGTTGTTGCAGAAATGTACTAATTATGTATAATTCTATTGACAGACGATATACATTAAATGATCATTAATTCCTTAATTATAATTATATAACATCTTTCAATTAATAATTATTTAAATACATTTTAATGGAATGTTATTTTTTTAATATGAAAAATATCTATTTACAATTTTTCTTTCAGAAATTATAAGATGATTTTTTCAATTTATTAGAGAAAAAAAAAAAAAAATAAATAAATTGAATAATCAAAGCTTAATAATGTTCGCGTTTAATTAAAATTTTTATCAGAAACGGAATTATATTTTATTAACATTTTGACATTTCCATATATTATTTTCATATATTTGATAGAGAAACTATAATAACATCTTATGACGCCAATTCACGCGAACATTATTAAAAAATATTACCTAAAAATATTAAATATAAAAAAAAAACAGCATTTGTTAACATCATTAGTTGTATGTCAAATGTCAAATATTATATTTATCATTAATTGGCCAAGTATCATATAATTAATAATATGTAAATAATATTCGTCTGTCAATAGAATATAATTACAGATTAAATTTAGTTCTAATATCTGCAAAAAAAAAAAAAAAAACATAAATCTACAATCCATTTAAGTATACAATACAAGATTTTATATATAACAATAAGGCATATGTCATTATAGCCAATACGACTAAGTAACTTTCAACAGTATTACATTTTACTGTCGGAAAATAAATTATATTAAAATTTCTTATTTTTTTATAAATTGTGTGAAAAATTACCAAAAACATTTACATAATTTTATAATTGACATAAAAATTGACGTAATTTTATAATGTCAATTTTTGGCAAAATATATTATGTCAATTTTGTGGCAAATAAATAAATTAATTGTTAATAACTTTCAAAAGTATTACATTTTACTGTCGGAAAATAAATTATATTAAAATTTGTTATTTTTTATAAATTGTGTGAAAAATTACCAAAAATATTTACATAATTTTATAATTGACATAAAAGTTGACGTAATTTTATAATGTCAATTTTTGGCAAAATATATTATGTCAATTTTGTGGCAAATAAATAAATTAATTGTTAATAACTTTCAAAAGTATTACATTTTACTGTCGGAAAATAAATTATATTAAAATTTGTTATTTTTTATAAATTGTGTGAAAAATTACCAAAAACATTTACATAATTTTATAATTGACATAAAAATTGACGTAATTTTATAATGTCAATTTTTGGCAAAATATATTATGTCAATTTTTGTGGCAAATAAATAAATTAATTATTAATAATTTTAATTGTTGATAAAACATTTTCGAATATATTTAATGTTTTGTTTTTGTTGTCAGATATAATGACTGGTAATAAATATCATATTCATTTTTGTCGTCGTATCTATAATGATATAATTTTTTGTCTAGTTCTTATTTTGCTACCACTGGTTTTTTTTTTTTTTTTTTTTGTGTTATGCCTTATAATTATGTTATGTTATGCTATATTATGTAATTTATATTTGTTTGTTTTTTAATTTTTTTTTAATATATATATTTTTATATTATCTAATATTTTAATTTTGTATAATTTAAATGAATAAATAAAAATAAAAAAAAAAAAAAAAAAAAGCAAATAAAAAAAGGTTCGAACAGAACAAGAATAATTTTAATGATCATTAAAAATGCCTTAATTATAATTATCTATTATATCTATCATATTTAAATATAATTTCTATAATAATTTATCTCCGTTAATGATAATAATTTTAAAGTATATGTTCTTACGAATGTATATTTTATTATATAAATTTGGAAATCTACAAAAATAAATAAATAAAATAATAGAAAACAATATCTTAAAATAACAAATAAAAAATATCTAATATAAAAAACATCATTAGTCGTGTATCATACGCAAATTATTAATGATAATTAAAAATATGATCAAATTTATTATTTATTTTCAAGTATGATTTTATCAATCGAAGTTATTTAATAACTTAAACATATGATAATGTTTAAAAATCATTAACTTAAATGATCATTAATATTTTAATGATCATTTTAGTTAATGATATTTAAATTATTTTTAAAATTTTCAAAAATACAAAAATTTTTTTACAAATTTACTGACTAAATGGCCAGTATACTTAATTATACTATAATTATCATTCTAAATTTATATTTAAATTTAATGATCATTAATCGTGTTAATAATGGATAATATTTATGTAAATATATGATAAAAAAAATTTTTTATAATAAATATTTAAGAGAGGTATTAATGATCATTAAAAATTATCAACCTGTCAAATGTTATTTATTTTAAAAATAAAACAAAAAAAAAAAAATATTTTAATAATTTAATAATAATACAAAAAAAAAAACAACAAATTTTTTTTAGTGTCATTTTGTTATTTAAATGTCAAAAAAATTTAATTAAATTAAATTAATTAGAAAAAAAAAAAAAAAAATAATCCCCAAAGATGTTTTAATTTACAAAAAAAAAAAAAAAAAAAAAAAAAATTTAATTAAATTAAATTAAATTTAATTAAATAAAATAATTTATATAATTATTATTTTAATTATTAATTAATATAAAAAATATAAAAAAAAAAAAAAAAAATATTTTATAATTTTAATTATTTAAATTTTACAAAAACCACTTTTATTATATTATATTAAAATTAAAATATATTTTTTTTTTTTTTTTGTAATTTATGCTCAACATGACATTTATGCTCAGTTTTTTCCTGAACTTTTTACTAAATTGTTTTGAGTTACGTCTTTTAAAAATTAAAAAAATTTTTTTTTTGTTTTTCCGGAAATTTCCATTTACAATTTTGAGTAAAAAAAAAAAGTTAATTAAAAAAATTATTATTAAAAAAACAATTTTGATTATTTTAATAAAAAAAAAAAAAAAGCGCCATTAAAAAAAATATTTTAATTTTTTTTTTAATTAATTAATTAATTTTTGTTGTTTTTACTTTTTTTTTTTTAAAAAAAAATGAAAATTTTACATAATTTTTTTTTTGTTTATATATTAGTTTTTATTTAATCCTTATTAATATTACATAAAAATATTACAATTTTTAATAATTTTTTTTATTTTTTTTTTTTATTCAATTAAATTTAATAAAATATTAAAATATATAAAATATATGATTAATTAAATAAAATATTTGTTTTATTATTTATTAGTTTTTTTTTTTTTATTTTTAATATGTCCTTTTTTTTGTAGGAGTTTTTTTTTATGTTGGCTTAAATAAAAATATTATTTCCTTTAAAAATAATAATTTTTTTTTGTAAGTTTGTCGTTATTATTTTTTTTTTTTTATATTAATTATATTTATTAGTTATTTAGGATATAAAATAATGTCTAATAAGGATTTTCATTCTGTTTGATATATTTTATGTGTCATTCTTTATCATATATGTCGAGATTTTAATTGTCATTCATTGTGGTTTGTTTTTGTAAAAAATTGAAAAAATCCTATTTTTTTTTTTTTTTTTTTTTTTTGTGTCTTTTTGTGTCTTTTTCTTTTAGGATCACTTTAATTAATTTAAAAAATTTTTTTTTTTATTTTTTACTACATTTATTTTTCCAATAAAATAAAGAGGTTCTAATCTCTCTTCCCTTTTATAATAAAAAAAAAGAAAACTCGATAACCAAAAGTCACTAAGAAAAAAATATTGATAACAAAAATTCGTTAAAACAACTCAATAAGAAACAGTGAAGAAACAAAAATCAATAAAATATGTCAAAAAAATAAATGTCAATAAAAATGTCGAAAAAAAAAAATGTCAATAAAAATGTCGAAAAAAAAATGTCAATAAAAAATGTGGAAAAAATTAAAAAAAAAAAAAAAATGTCGAAAAAAGAATATCAATAACAAGACTCGCTGAATCCGTGAATTTTCCAAGTTGTGACACTTCTAGTATAGCAAAAGTTTTTAAAATTTTTTTTTTTGTCGGAGGACATATTATTCGTACAGTTCCGAATACATTGATTGTGTACAGACAGTTAATATTAACGATGGTCTGTTATAATAATAATGAAAACGCCAATATTAATTCCAGTTGTAATTGAAAATATATTTAAATTTAGGTTGACTTCATTAATTGGGTAAATGGTAAAGTGTAAATTAATTCTTTTTTTATGTTACTTGTGCGGATTATTAAGAGACTGGTTTAATTTTGTAAAAAACAAAATAAATATATATATATATATATATATATATATATATATATATATATATATATATATATATATATATATATATATATATATATATATATATAAATAAATATATATATATATATATTACTTAATTATGTTTTTATTATTTTAATCATATGCTGTATGTAATTATGTAAAAAGAAAACACCTTTATTTTCTGTATATTTGCTTTTTGTCATTTTTGTTTGTTTGTTTTTGAAACAAAATAATAATAATAATAATTGACATATGATATAAATAATTGTAAAAAGATGATAGATATTCATCAGTTGGATCATCATCATCAACATCATCATTAAAAAATATAATTAATGATAAACAAGATAAACAAGTAATGAATAATAAAAATGTTGTACCACCGCCACCACCACCACCACCAGTTCAATCAACATTATATAATAATAAATCAACATTAACAAATAAATTATCACATAACATTCCAATAACTGATTATTCTTCTAATAATTGTAAGAATTATTAAAATAAAAAAAAAAAAAATTAAAATATAATTTATAAATAATTAATTTTATATATTTATAGCAACACTTAAATCTAATAATATTAATGATGATAATAATGATAGTAATAATCATTTACAACAACAATATCATAATAATAATGATAGTAGTAATAATAGTAGTAATAATAGTACAATATGTACTGGTGATGATATGCAAGAAGAATTAAAACGTGTATTAACATTATTTCGTGAGAAACGTCGTAATTTAGATATTATTAAAACACCAGAAATATTTATACAACAAACATCAAAACCATATGAAATTGAAAAATGGTTAAAAGGAAAAGGTTTTTCAAATAATGTTATAAAAAAATTACATGGTTTAAATGGTAATGAATTATTTGCATTAAAACGTAATAATTTAGAAAAATTATGTGGATTAGATGAAGGTAAACGTTTAGCATCACAAATAACAATACAACGTAATGTTTCAGGGGTAAGTTTCTTTTTTTTTTTTATTTATACAATATATATAAATATTGTATAGTTGAAAATTAGGCTCTGAAATTTTATTTATATAAAACATTTTGTGTTACCATCGAGTGCAAGACATAATGCCAATTTATTTTGGGTGCCAAATTATTGCGCAAACAGAATATTATTTAATTGGGCCAACTAAAAAAAAAAAACAAAATATAATAAATAATATTTAATTTTTTTTTTTTAATAAATATATATATATAACAGTATAAAACAGCTAGAACATCTGAATTACAAGCAATTTTGGCAAAAGCTAGAGAAAAAAGTGAACAACCATCATCATTATTAATATCGTCATCATCATCAATGGCAACACCTACAAACTAATAAACTAAATTATATATATATATTTTAAAAAATCGTTGAGTGACTGTATAAAATATTGTTAAATATTAAATAATTAAATTAGTGCCAGTTAATTTTTTTAAAAATTTATTTTCGTTAAAAACCAACAAATTAAAAAATGGTAATTTCATTAATTTACAAAATAATTATCATGGTTTTGATGTACTTTATGCACTTTTGTGTAATTAAATATATTTTAGTTATATATTTTTTTTTTTTTGTAAATTCAAAATTCTTCAAAAATTATAAAACATTTAAAATATAACGAGTATACTAATGCTGGCCTAGTTGGCGGGTTGTTATACATTTGCCAGCATAAGTATGCTGGCAATGTATAACAACCCACCAACTAGAAGTATTGCGAGTTTATTGTGTGCCTAAATTAATATTACAAAAAACACTTCAACAATATAAAAGTATCTTTATAATATTAACTGTGATACAATACAGTTAATTACTTTTAAACATATGACTGAGATATACTTTCTCTTCTTGTTAATTTTTTTTTTATAAACATTTTCAGATAAACATTTTTTTGTTTTTGATCTCCAAAACTTTTAATTTAACATATTATTTCAATTCACATCAATCATAAAAGTTTTATATTTAATTTTGAAAGAGACAGAATATGTAAAAAAAAGTTTTATTTGAAAAATTACCAATTTTTAAGTATTTATACGTATGTAATGTTACAAAATAACGAATTTAATTTTTCAAAAAAATAAATAAATATAATTTGAAAATTGTTTACATAATAATAAATATAAATTATACTTAATATACAAAACATATTTTCTTAACATAAAAAAAAAAAAAATGGATAAATTAACATTCCATTATATTATATACAATGTTATTTTACTTATTAATATATGTATATATATATATTATTATATATCAATTTATTAAAAACTTATTTACAAAAAACTATTCATTTTGTATATTGTGTTTTTTATTTGTTGCACAATGTTTTAACTTTTAGCTGTCTGTAATTTTTTTTCTAATCATACTGCAAATATATTTTTATAACATAATTCTACATTGCCTTAGATATTGGAAAAATATAAAATTTTCAAATAACTACGGTACTTCTAAGTGGGGCTACAAAATGTGTGGGGATTGTTTTAGTTTTAAGCTTTTTCAAATTTTTTGTGAAAATTTTTGATGGTTTGTATTGATTTTTTTGGAAACTTGATATTTCACCGATTTCTCGAGAAATTTTGAATATTTTACGAATATGTCTTCGGGAATGAGCTGGAAATTAAATTCCCTACACGGAGATACCAAATATGTGGGGATTGCTTTCGTTTTAAACTTTTTTAATTTTTTTGGGAAAAATCATGATGGTTGGTATGGATTTTGACAAACCTTATGTTTTTGTGAAATTTCTCTGACAGTTTTAAATATTTTTGAAAAAGGTCTTCGGTATTGAACTGGAAATTAAATTTCTAACACGTACATACCAAATATGTGGGTATTGCCCTTGTTTAAAACTTTTTTAATTTTTTTGGGAAAAATCATGATGGTTGGTATGGATTTTGACAAACCTTATGTTTTTGTGAAAATTCTCGGACAGTTTTAAATATTTTTGAAAAAGGTCTTCGGTAATGAACTGGAAATTACATTTCCAACACGTAGATACCAAATATGTGGGGATTGCTTTTGTTTTAAACTTTTTTAATTTTTTTGGGAAAAATTATGATAGTAGGTATGGATTTTGACAAACCTTCTGTTTTTTTGAAATTTCTCGGACAGCTTTAAATATTTTTGAAAAAGGTCTTCGGTAATGAACTGGAAATTAAATTTCTAACACGTAGATACCAAATATGTGAGGATTGCTTTTGTTTTAAACTTTTTTAATTTTTTTGGGAAAAATCATGATGGTTGGTATGGATTTTGACAAACCTTATTTTTTTGAAAAATTTCTCGGGCAGTTTTAAATATTTTTGAAAAAGGTCTTCGGTAATGAACTGGAAATTAAATGTCCAGTCCAACACGTAGATACCAAATATGTTGGGATTGCTTTTGTTTTAAACTTTTTTTAATTTTTTTGGGAAAAATCATGATGGTTGGTATTGATTTTTACAAACCTTATGTTTTTGTGACATTTCTCGGACAGTTTTAAATATTTTTGAAAAAGGTCTTCGGTAATGAACTGGAAATTACATTTCCAACACTTAGATACCAAATATGTGGGTATTGCCTTTGTTTTAAACTTTTTTAATTTTTTTGGGAAAAATCATGATGGTTTGGTATGGATTTTGACAAACCTTATGTTTTTGTGAAAATTCTCGGGCAGTTTTAAATATTTTTGAAAAAGGTCTTCGGTAATGTACTGGAAATTAAATTTCTAACACGTAGATACCAAATATGTGGGGATTGCTTTTGTTTTAAACTTTTTTAATTTTTTTGGGAAAAATTATGATAGTAGGTATGGATTTTGACAAACCTTCTGTTTTTTTGAAATTTCTCGGACAGCTTTAAATATTTTTGAAAAAGGTCTTCGGTAATGAACTGGAAATTACATTTCCAACACTTAGATACCAAATATGTGGGTATTGCCTTTGTTTTAAACTTTTTTAATTTTTTTGGGAAAAATCATGATGGTTTGGTATGGATTTTGACAAACCTTATGTTTTTGTGAAATTTCTCGGGCAGTTTTAAATATTTTTGAAAAAGGTCTTCGGTAATGAACTGGAAATTAATTTTGCAATACGTAGATACCAAATACGTGGGGTTTGCTTTTGTTTTAAACTTTTTTAATTTTTTTGGGAAAAATCATAATGGTTGGTATGGATTTTGACAAACCTTATATGTCTGTGAAATTTCTCGGGCAGTTTTAAATATTTTTGAAAAAGGTCTTCGGTAATGAACAGGAAATTACATTTCCAACACTTAGATACCAAGTATTGCCTTTGATTTAAACTTTTTTAATTTTTTTGGGAAAAATCATGATGGTTGGTATGGATTTTGACAAACCTTATGTCTTCGGGAATGAGCTGGAAATTAAATTCCCTACACGGAGATACCAAATATGTGGGGATTGCTTTCGTTTTAAACTTTTTTAATTTTTTTGGGAAAAATCATGATGGTTGGTATGGATTTTGACAAACCTTATGTTTTTGTGAAATTTCTCTGACAGGTTTAAATATTTTTGAAAAAGGTCTTCGGTATTGAACTGGAAATTAAATTTCTAACACGTACATACCAAATATGTGGGTATTGCCCTTGTTTAAAACTTTTTTAATTTTTTTGGGAAAAATCATGATGGTTGGTATGGATTTTGACAAACCTTATATGTCTGTGAAATTTCTCGGGCAGTTTTAAATATTTTTGAAAAAGGTCTTCGGTAATGAACAGGAAATTACATTTCCAACACTTAGATACCAAATATGTGGGTATTGCCTTTGATTTAAACTTTTTTAATTTTTTTGGGAAAAATCATGATGGTTGGTATGGATTTTGACAAACCTTATGTCTTCGGGAATGAGCTGGAAATTAAATTCCCTACACGGAGATACCAAATATGTGGGGATTGCTTTCGTTTTAAACTTTTTTAATTTTTTTGGGAAAAATCATGATGGTTGGTATGGATTTTGACAAACCTTATATGTCTGTGAAATTTCTCGGGCAGTTTTAAATATTTTTGAAAAAGGTCTACGGCAATGAACAGGAAATTACATTTCCAACACTTAGATACCAAATATGTGGGTATTGCCTTTGTTTTAAACTTTTTTAATTTTTTTGGGAAAAATCATGATGGTTTGGTATGGATTTTGACAAACCTTATGTTTTTGTGAAAATTCTCGGGCAGTTTTAAATATTTTTGAAAAAGGTCTTCGGTAATGTACTGGAAATTAAATTTCTAACACGTAGATACCAAATATGTGGGGATTGCTTTTGTTTTAAACTTTTTTAATTTTTTTGGGAAAAATCATGATGGTTGGTATGGATTTTGACAAACCTTATGTTTTTGTGAAATTTCTCGGGCAGTTTTAAATATTTTTGAAAAAGGTCTTCGGTAATGAACTGGAAATTAATTTTGCAATACGTAGATACCAAATACGTGGGGTTTGCTTTTGTTTTAAACTTTTTTAATTTTTTTGGGAAAAATCATAATGGTTGGTATGGATTATGACAAACCTTATATGTCTGTGAAATTTCTCGGGCAGTTTTAAATATTTTTGAAAAAGGTCTTCGGTAATGAACAGGAAATTACATTTCCAACACTTAGATACCAAATATGTGGGTATTGCCTTTGATTTAAACTTTTTTAATTTTTTTGGGAAAAATCATGATGGTTGGTATGGATTTTGACAAACCTTATGTCTTCGGGAATGAGCTGGAAATTAAATTCCCTACACGGAGATACCAAATATGTGGGGATTGCTTTCGTTTTAAACTTTTTTAATTTTTTTGGGAAAAATCATGATGGTTGGTATGGATTTTGACAAACCTTATGTTTTTGTGAAATTTCTCTGACAGTTTTAAATATTTTTGAAAAAGGTCTTCGGTATTGAACTGGAAATTAAATTTCTAACACGTACATACCAAATATGTGGGTATTGCCCTTGTTTAAAACTTTTTTAATTTTTTTGGGAAAAATCATGATGGTTGGTATGGATTTTGACAAAGCTTATGTTTTTGTGAAAATTCTCGGACAGTTTTAAATATTTTTGAAAAAGGTCTTCGGTAATGAACTGGAAATTAAATTTCTAACACGTAGATACCAAATATGTGGGTATTGCCTTTGTTTTAAACTTTTTTAATTTTTTTGGGTTGGTATGGATTTTGACAAACTTTATGTTTTTGTGAAATTTCTCGAGCAGTTTTAAATATTTTTGAAAAAGGTCTTCGGTATTGAACTGGAAATTAAATTTCCAACACGTAGATACCAAATATGTGGGGATTGCTTTTGTTTTAAACTTTTTTAATTTTTTTGGGAAAAATTATGATAGTAGGTATGGATTTTGACAAACCTTCTGTTTTTTTGAAATTTCTCGGACAGCTTTAAATATTTTTGAAAAAGGTCTTCGGTAATGAACTGGAAATTATATTTCTAACACGTAGATACCAAATATGTGGGGATTGCTTTTGTTTTAAACTTTTTTAATTTTTTTGGGAAAAATCATGATGGTTGGTATGGATTTTGACAAACCTTATGTTTTTGTGAAATTTCTCGGGCAGTTTTAAATATTTTTGAAAAAGGTCTTCGGTAATGAACTGGAAATTAAATGTCCAACACGTAGATACAAAATATGTTGGGATTGCTTTTGTTTTGAACGTTTTTAATTTTTTTGGGAAAAATCATGATGGTTGGTATGGATTTTGACAAACCTTATGTTTTTGTGAAATTTCTCGGGCAGTTTTAAATATTTTTGAAAAAGGTCTTCGGTAATGAACTGGAAATTAATTTTGCAATACGTAGATACCAAATACGTGGGGTTTGCTTTTGTTTTAAACTTTTTTAATTTTTTTGGGAAAAATCATAATGGTTGGTATGGATTTTGACAAACCTTATATGTCTGTGAAATTTCTCGGGCAGTTTTAAATATTTTTGAAAAAGGTCTTCGGTAATGAACTGGAAATTACATTTCCAACACTTAGATACCAAATATGTGGGTATTGCCTTTGATTTAAACTTTTTTAATTTTTGTGGGAAAAATCATGATGGTTGGTATGGATTTTGACAAACCTTATGTTTTTGTGAAATTTCTCGGACAGTTTTAAATATTTTTGAAAAAGGTCTTTGGTAATAAACGGGAAATTAAATTTCTAACACGTAAATACCAAATATGTGTGGATTGCTTTTGTTTTAAACTTTTTTAATTTTTTTGGGAAAAATCATGTTGGTTGGTATGGATTTTGACAAACCTTATATGTCTGTGAAATTTCTCGGGCAGTTTTAAATATTTTTGAAAAAGGTCTTCGGTAATGTACTGGAAATTAAATTTCTAACACGTAGATACCAAATATGTGGGGATTGCTTTTGTTTTAAACTTTTTTAATTTTTTTGGGATAAATCATGATGGTTGGTATGGATTTTGACAAACATTATGTTTTTGTGAAATTTCTCGGGCAGTTTTAAATATTTTTGAAAAAGGTCTTCGGTAATGAACTGGAAATTAATTTTGCAATTGCAATACGTAGATACCAAATACGTGGGGTTTGCTTTTGTTTTAAACTTTTTTAATTTTTTTGGGAAAAATCATAATGGTTGGTATGGATTTTGACAAACCTTATATGTCTGTGAAATTTCTCGGGCAGTTTTAAATATTTTTGAAAAAGGTCTTCGGTAATGAACTGGAAATTACATTTCCAACACTTAGATACCAAATATGTGGGTATTGCCTTTGATTTAAACTTTTTTAATTTTTGTGGGAAAAATCATGATGGTTGGTATGGATTTTGACAAACCTTATGTTTTTGTGAAATTTCTCGGGCAGTTTTAAATATTTTTGAAAAAGGTCTTCGGTAATGAACTGGAAATTAATTTTGCAATACGTAGATACCAAATACGTGGGGTTTGCTTTTGTTTTAAACTTTTTTAATTTTTTTGGGAAAAATCATGTTGGTTGGTATGGATTTTGACAAACCTTATATGTCTGTGAAATTTCTCGGGCAGTTTTAAATATTTTTGAAAAAGGTCTTCGGTAATGAACTGGAAATTACATTTCCAACACTTAGATACCAAATATGTGGGTATTGCCTTTGATTTAAACTTTTTTAATTTTTTTGGGAAAAATCATCATGGTTGGTATGGATTTTGACAAACCTTATGTCTTCGGGAATGAGCTGGAAATTAAATTCCCTACACGGAGATACCAAATATGTGGCGATTGCTTTCGTTTTAAACTTTTTTAATTTTTTTGGGAAAAATCATGATGGTTGGTATGGATTTTGACAAACCTTATGTTTTTGTGAAATTTCTCTGACAGTTTTAAATATTTTTGAAAAAGGTCTTCGGTATTGAACTGGAAATTAAATTTCTAACACGTACATACCAAATATGTGGGTATTGCCCTTGTTTAAAACTTTTTTAATTTTTTTGGGAAAAATCATGATGGTTGGTATGGATTTTGACAAAGCTTATGTTTTTGTGAAAATTCTCGGACAGTTTTAAATATTTTTGAAAAAGGTCTTCGGTAATGAACTGGAAATTAAATTTCTAACACGTAGATACCAAATATGTGGGTATTGCCTTTGTTTTAAACTTTTTTAATTTTTTTGGGTTGGTATGGATTTTGACAAACTTTATGTTTTTGTGAAATTTCTCGAGCAGTTTTAAATATTTTTGAAAAAGGTCTTCGGTATTGAACTGGAAATTAAATTTCCAACACGTAGATACCAAATATGTGGGGATTGCTTTTGTTTTAAACTTTTTTAATTTTTTTGGGAAAAATCATGATGGTAGGTATGGATTTTGACAAACCTTCTGTTTTTTTGAAATTTCTCGGACAGCTTTAAATATTTTTGAAAAAGGTCTTCGGTAATGAACTGGAAATTAAATTTCTAACACGTAGATACCAAATATGTGGGGATTGCTTTTGTTTTAAACTTTTTTAATTTTTTTGGGAAAAATCATGATGGTTGGTGTGGATTTTGACAAACCTTATGTTTTTGTGAAATTTCTCGGGCAGTTTTAAATATTTTTGAAAAAGGTCTTCGGTAATGAACTAGAAATTAAATGTCCAACACGTAGATACCAAATATGTTGGGATTGCTTCTGTTTTAAACTTTTTTTAATTTTTTTGGGAAAAATCATGATGGTTGGTATTGATTTTGACAAACCTTATGTTTTTGTGACATTTCTCGGACAGTTTTAAATATTTTTGAAAAAGGTCTTCGGTAATGAACTGGAAATTACATTTCCAACACTTAGATACCAAATATGTGGGTATTGCCTTTGTTTTAAACTTTTTTAATTTTTTTGGGAAAAATCATGATGGTTTGGTATGGATTTTGACAAACCTTATGTTTTTGTGAAAATTCTCGGGCAGTTTTAAATATTTTTGAAAAAGGTCTTCGGTAATGTACTGGAAATTAAATTTCTAACACGTAGATACCAAATATGTGGGGATTGCTTTTGTTTTAAACTTTTTTATTTTTTTTGGGAAAAATCGTGATGGTTAGTATGTATTTTGACAAACCTTATGTTTTTGTGAAATTTCTGGGGCAGTTTTAAATATTTTTGAAAAAGGTCTTCGATAATGAACTGGAAATTAATTTTGCAATACGTAGATACCAAATACGTGGGGTTTGCTTTTGTTTTAAACTTTTTTTATTTTTTTGGGATAAATCATGATGGTTGGTATGGATTTTGAAAAACCTTATGTTTATGTGAAATTTCTCGGGCAGTTTTAAATATTTTTGAAAAAGGTCTTCGGTAATCAACTGGAAATTAAATGTCCAACTCGTAGATACCAAATATGTGGGGATTGCTTTTGTTTTAAACTTTTTTAATTTTTTTGGGAAAAATCATGATGGTTGGTATGGATTTTGACAAACCTTATGTTTTTGTGACATTTCTCGGACAGTTTTAAATATTTTTAAAAAGGTCTTCGGTAATGAACTGGAAATTACATTTGCAACACTTAGATACCAAATATGTGGGTATTGCCTTTGTTTTAAACTTTTTTAATTTTTTTGGGAAAAATCATGATGGTTGGTATGGATTTTGACAAACCTTATGTTTTTGTGAAAATTCTCGGGCAGTTTTAAATATTTTTGAAAAAGGTCTTCGGTAATGAACTAGAAATTAAATTTCTAACACGTAGATACCAAATATGTGGGGATTGCTTTTGTTTTAAATTTTTTTAATTTTTTTGGGAAAAATCATGATGGTTGGTATGGATTTTGACAAACCTTATGTTTTTGTGAAATTTCTCGGGCAGTTTTAAATATTTTTGAAAAAGGTCTTCGGTAATGAACTGGAAATTAATTTTCCAATACGTAGATACCAAATATGTGGGGTTTCTAACACGTACATACCAAATATGTGGGTATTGCCCTTGTTTTTCTAACACGTACATACCAAATATGTGGGTATTGCCCTTGTTTAAAACTTTTTTAATTTTTTTGGGAAAAATCATGATGGTTGGTATGGATTTTGACAAAGCTTATGTTTTTGTGAAAATTCTCGGACAGTTTTAAATATTTTTGAAAAAGGTCTTCGGTAATGAACTGGAAATTAAATTTCTAACACGTAGATACCAAATATGTGGGTATTGCCTTTGTTTTAAACTTTTTTAATTTTTTTGGGTTGGTATGGATTTTGACAAACTTTATGTTTTTGTGAAATTTCTCGAGCAGTTTTAAATATTTTTGAAAAAGGTCTTCGGTATTGAACTGGAAATTAAATTTCCAACACGTAGATACCAAATATGTGGGGATTGCTTTTGTTTTAAACTTTTTTAATTTTTTTGGGAAAAATTATGATAGTAGGTATGGATTTTGACAAACCTTCTGTTTTTTTGAAATTTCTCGGACAGCTTTAAATATTTTTGAAAAAGGTCTTCGGTAATGAACTGGAAATTAAATTTCTAACACGTAGATACCAAATATGTGGGGATTGCTTTTGTTTTAAACTTTTTTAATTTTTTTGCGAAAAATCATGATGGTTGGTGTGGATTTTGACAAACCTTATGTTTTTGTGAAATTTCTCGGGCAGTTTTAAATATTTTTGAAAAAGGTCTTCGGTAATGAACTAGAAATTAAATGTCCAACACGTAGATACCAAATATGTTGGGATTGCTTCTGTTTTAAACTTTTTTTAATTTTTTTGGGAAAAATCATGATGGTTGGTATTGATTTTGACAAACCTTATGTTTTTGTGACATTTCTCGGACAGTTTTAAATATTTTTGAAAAAGGTCTTCGGTAATGAACTGGAAATTACATTTCCAACACTTAGATACCAAATATGTGGGTATTGCCTTTGTTTTAAACTTTTTTAATTTTTTTGGGAAAAATCATGATGGTTTGGTATGGATTTTGACAAACCTTATGTTTTTGTGAAAATTCTCGGGCAGTTTTAAATATTTTTGAAAAAGGTCTTCGGTAATGTACTGGAAATTAAATTTCTAACACGTAGATACCAAATATGTGGGGATTGCTTTTGTTTTAAACTTTTTTAATTTTTTTGGGAAAAATCATGATGGTTGGTAGGTATTTTGACAAACCTTATGTTTATGTGAAATTTCTCGGGCAGTTTTAAATATTTTTGAAAAAGTTCTTCGGTAATGAACTGGAAATTAATTTTGCAATACGTAGATACCAAATACGTGGGGTTTGCTTTTGTTTTAAACTTTTTTTATTTTTTTGGGATAAATCATGATGGTTGGTATGGATTTTGAAAAACCTTATGTTTATGTGAAATTTCTCGGGCAGTTTTAAATATTTTTGAAAAAGGTCTTCGGTAATCAACTGGAAATTAAATGTCCAACTCGTAGATACCAAATATGTGGGGATTGCTTTTGTTTTAAACTTTTTTAATTTTTTTGGGAAAAATCATGATGGTTGGTATGGATTTTGACAAACCTTATGTTTTTGTGACATTTCTCGGACAGTTTTAAATATTTTTAAAAAGGTCTTCGGTAATGAACTGGAAATTACATTTGCAACACTTAGATACCAAATATGTGGGTATTGCCTTTGTTTTAAACTTTTTTAATTTTTTTGGGAAAAATCATGATGGTTGGTATGGATTTTGACAAACCTTATGTTTTTGTGAAAATTCTCGGGCAGTTTTAAATATTTTTGAAAAAGGTCTTCGGTAATGAACTAGAAATTAAATTTCTAACACGTAGATACCAAATATGTGGGGATTGCTTTTGTTTTAAATTTTTTTAATTTTTTTGGGAAAAATCATGATGGTTGGTATGGATTTTGACAAACCTTATGTTTTTGTGAAATTTCTCGGGCAGTTTTAAATATTTTTGAAAAAGGTCTTCGGTAATGAACTGGAAATTAATTTTCCAATACGTAGATACCAAATATGTGGGGTTTGCTTTTGTTTTAAACTTTTTTAATTTTTTTGGGAAAAATCATAATGGTTGGTATGGATTTTGACAAACATTATATGTCTGGAAATTTCTCGGGCAATTTTAAATATTTTTGAAAAAGGTCTTCGGTAATGAACTGGAAATTAAATTTCTAACACGTAGATACCAAATATGTGGGGATTGCTTTGGTTTTAAACTTTTTTAAGTTTTTTGGGAAAATCATGATGGTTGGTATGGATTTTGACAAACCTTATGTTTTTGTGAAATTTCTCTGGCAGTTTTAAATATTTTTGAAAAAGTTCTTCGGTAATGAACTGAAAATTAAATTTCAACACTTAGCTACCAAATATGTGGGGATTGCTTTTGTTTTAAACTTTTTTAATTTTTTTGGGAAAAATCATGATGGTAGGTATGGATTTTGACAAACCTTCTGTTTTTTTGAAATTTCTCGGGCAGTTTTAAATATTTTTGAAAAAGGTCTTCGGTAATGAACTGGAAATTAAATTTCTAACACGTAGATACCAAATATGTGGGTATCTACGTGTTAGAAATTTAATATTTTTAAATATTTTTGAATGAACTCAAATGATGAATGAACTGGAAATTAAATTTCAACACGTAGATACCAAATATGTTGGGATTGCTTTTGTTTTAAACTTTTTTTAATTTTTTTGGGAAAAATCATGATGGTTGGTATTGATTTTGACAAACCTTATGTTTTTGTGACATTTCTCGGACAGTTTTAAATATTTTTGAAAAAGGTCTTCGGTAATGAACTGGAAATTACATTTCCAACACTTAGATACCAAATATGTGGGTATTGCCTTTGTTTTAAACTTTTTTAATATTTTTGGGAAAAATCATGATGGTTTGGTATGGATTTTGACAAACCTTATGTTTTTGTGAAAATTCTCGGGCAGTTTTAAATATTTTTGAAAAAGGTCTTCGGTAATGTACTGGAAATTAAATTTCTAACACGTAGATACCAAATATGTGGGGATTGCTTTTGTTTTAAACTTTTTTAATTTTTTTGGGAAAAATCATGATGGTTGGTATGGATTTTGACAAACCTTATGTTTTTGTGAAATTTCTCGGGCAGTTTTAAATATTTTTGAAAAAGGTCTTCGGTAATGAACTGGAAATTAATTTTGCAATACGTAGATACCAAATACGTGGGGTTTGCTTTTGTTTTAAACTTTTTTAATTTTTTTGGGAAAAATCATAATGGTTGGTATGGATTTTGACAAACCTTATATGTCTGTGAAATTTCTCGGGCAGTTTTAAATATTTTTGAAAAAGGTCTTCGGTAATGAACTGGAAATTACATTTCCAACACTTAGATACCAAATATGTGGGTATTGCCTTTGATTTAAACTTTTTTAATTTTTGTGGGAAAAATCATGATGGTTGGTATGGATTTTGACAAACCTTATGTTTTTGTGAAATTTCTCGGACAGTTTTAAATATTTTTGAAAAAGGTCTTCGGTAATAAACGGGAAATTAAATTTCTAACACGTAAATACCAAATATGTGTGGATTGCTTTTGTTTTAAACTTTTTTAATTTTTTTGGGAAAAATCATGTTGGTTGGTATGGATTTTGACAAACCTTATGTTTTTGTGAAATTTCTCGGACAGTTTTAAATATTTTTGAAAAAGGTCTACGGTAATGAACTGGAAATTAAATTTCCAACACGTAGATACCAAATATGTGGGTATTGCCTTTGTTTTAAACTTTTTTAATTTTTTTGGGTTGGTATGGATTTTGGCAAACTTTATGTTTTTATGAAATTTCTCGAGCAGTTTTAAATATTTTTGAAAAAGGTCTTCGGTAATGAACTGGAAATTAAATTTCCAACACGTAAATACCAAATATGTGGGGATTGCTTTTGTTTTAAACTTTTTTAATTTTTTTGGGAAAAATTATGATGGTTGGTATGGATTTTGAAAAACCTTATGTTTATGTGAAATTTCTCGGGCAGTTTTAAATATTTTTGAAAAAGGTCTTCGGTAATCAACTGGAAATTAAATGTCCAACTCGTAGATACCAAATATGTAGGGATTGCTTTTGTTTTAAACTTTTTTAATTTTTTTGGGAAAAATCATGATGGTTGGTATGGATTTTGACAAACCTTCTGTTTTTTTGAAATTTCTCGTACAGCTTTAAATATTTTTGAAAAAGGTCTTCGGTAATGAACTGGAAATTAAATTTCGAACACGTAGATACCAAATATGTGGGGATTGCTTTCGTTTTAAACTTTTTTAATTTTTTTGGGAAAAATCATGATGGTTGGTATGGATTTTGAAAAACCTTATGTTTATGTGAAATTTCTCGGGCAGTTTTAAATATTTTTGAAAAAGGTCTTCGGTAATCAACTGGAAATTAAATGTCCAACTCGTAGATACCAAATATGTAGGGATTGCTTTTGTTTTAAACTTTTTTAATTTTTTTGGGAAAAATCATGATGGTTGGTATGGATTTTGACAAACCTTATGTTTTTGTCACATTTCTCGGACAGTTTTAAATATTTTTAAAAAGGTCTTCGGTAATGAACTGGAAATTACATTTGCAACACTTAGATACCAAATATGTGGGTATTGCCTTTGTTTTAAACTTTTGTAATTTTTTTGGGAAAAATCATGATGGTTGGTATGGATTTTGACAAACCTTATGTTTTTGTGAAAATTCTCGGGCAGTTTTAAATATTTTTGAAAAAGGTCTTCGGTAATGAACTAGAAATTAAATTTCTAACACGTAGATACCAAATATGTGGGGATTGCTTTTGTTTTAAACTTTTTTAATTTTTTTGGGAAAAATCATGATGGTTGGTATGGATTTTGACAAACCTTATGTTTTTGTGAAATTTCTCGGGCAGTTTTAAATATTTTTGAAAAAGGTCTTCGGTAATGAACTGGAAATTAATTTTCCAACACGTAGATACCAAATATGTGGGGTTTGCTTTTGTTTTAAACTTTTTTAATTTTTTTGGGAAAAATCATAATGGTTGGTATGGATTTTGACAAACATTATATGTCTGGGAATTTCTCGGGCAATTTTAAATATTTTTGAAAAAGGTCTTCGGTAATGAACTGGAAATTAAATTTCTAACACGTAGATACCAAATATGTGGGGATTGCTTTGGTTTTAAACTTTTTTAAGTTTTTTGGGAAAATCATGATGGTTGGTATGGATTTTGACAAACCTTATGTTTTTGTGAAATTTCTCTGGCAGTTTTAAATATTTTTGAAAAAGTTCTTCGGTAATGAACTGAAAATTAAATTTCCAACACTTAGATAGCAAATATGTGGGGATTGCTTTTGTTTTAAACTTTTTTAATTTTTTTGGGAAAAATCATTATGGTTTGTATGGATTTTGACAAACCTTATGTTTTTGTGAAATTTCGCGGGCAATTTTAAATATATTTGAACAACGTCTTCGGTAATGCACTGGAAATTAAATTTCCAACACGTAGATACCAAATATATGGGGATTGCTTTTGTTTTAAACTTTTTTAATTTTTTTGGGAAAAATCATGATGGTTGGTATGGATTTTGACAAACCTTATGTTTTTGTGAAATTTCTCGGGCAGTTTTAAATATTTTTGAAAAAGGTCTTCGGTAAGGAACTGGAAATTAAATTTCAACACTTAGCTACCAAATATGTGGGGATTGCTTTTGTTTTAAACTTTTTTAATTTTTTTTAGAAAAATCATGATGGTAGGTATGGATTTTGACAAACCTTCTGTTTTTTTGAAATTTCTCGGACAGCTTTAAATATTTTTGAAAAAGGTCTTCGGTAATGAACTGGAAATTAAATTTCTAACACGTAGATACCAAATATGTGGGTATCTACGTGTTAGAAATTTAATATTTTTAAATATTTTTGAATGAACTCAAATGATGAATGAACTGGAAATTAAATTTCAACACGTAGATACCAAATATGTGGGGATTGCTTTTGTTTTAAACTTTTTTAATTTTTTTGGGAAAAATCATGATGGTTGGTATGGATTTTGACAAACCTTCTGTTTTTTTGAAATTTCTCGGACAGCTTTAAATATTTTTGAGAAAGGTCTTCGGTAATGAACTGGAAATTAAATGTCCAACTCGTAGATACCAAATATGTGGGGATTGCTTTTGTTTTAAACTTTTTTAATTTTTTTGGGAAAAATCATGATGGTAGGTATGGATTTTGACAAACCTTCTGTTTTTTTGAAATTTCTCGGACAGCTTTAAATATTTTTGAGAAAGGTCTTCGGTAAGGAACTGGAAATTAAATTTCCAATACGTAGATACTAAATATGTGGGGCTTGCTTTTGTTTTAAACTTTTTTAATTTTTTTGGGAAAAATCATGATGGTTGGTATGGATTTTGACAAACCTTATGTTTTTGTGAAATTTCTCGGGCAGTTTTAAATATTTTTGAAAAAGGTCTTCGGTAAGGAACTGGAAATTAAATTTCCAACACGTAGATACCAAATATGTGGGGATTGCTTTTGTTTTAAACTTTTTTAATTTTTTTGGGAAAAATCTTGATGGTTGGTATGGATTTTGACAAACCTTCTGTTTTTTTGAAATTTCTCGGACAGCTTTAAATATTTTTGAAAAAGGTCTTCGGTAATGAACTGGAAATTAAATTTCTAACACGTAGATACCAAATATGTGGGGATTGCTTTTGTTTTAAAGTTTTTTAATTTTTTTGGGAAAAATCATGATGGTTGGTATGGATTTTGACAAACCTTATGTTTTTGTGAAATTTCTCGGGCAGTTTTAAATATTTTTGAAAAAGGTCTTCGGTAAGGAACTGGAAATTAAATTTCCAACACGTAGATACCAAATATGTGGGGATTGCTTTCGTTTTAAACTTTTTTAATTTTTTCGGGAAAAATCATGATGGTTGGTATGGATTTTGACAAACCTTCTGTTTTTTTGAAATTTCTCGGACAGTTTTAAATATTTTTGAAAAAGGTCTTCGGTAATGAACTGGAAATTAAATTTCAACACGTAGATACCAAATATGTGGGGATTGCTTTTGTTTTAAACTTTTTTAATTTTTTTGGGAAAAATCATGATGGTAGGTATGGATTTTGACAAACGTTTTGTTTTTTTGAAATTTCTCGGACAGTTTTAAATATTTTTGAAAAAGGTCTTCGGTAATGAACTGGAAATTAAATTTCCAACACGTAGATACCAAATATGTGGGGATTGCTTTTGTTTTAAACTTTTTTAATTTTTTTGGGAAAAATCATGATGGTTGGTATGGATTTTGACATATCTTATGTTTTTGTGAAATTTCTCGGGCAGTTTTATATATTTTTGAAAAAGGTCTTCGGTAATGAACTGGTAATTAAATTTCCAACTCTTAGATACCAAATATGTGGGGATAGCTTTTGTTTTAAACTTTTTTAATTTTTTTGGGAAAAATCATGATGGTTGGTATGGATTTTGACAAAACTTATGTTTTTGTGAAATTTCTCGGGCAGTTTTAAATATTTTTGAAAAAGGTCTTCGGTAATGAACTGGAAATTAATTTTCCAATACGTAGATACCAAATATGTGGGGTTTGCTTTTGTTTTAAATTTTTTTAATTTTTTGGGAAAAAATCATAATGGTTGGTATGGATTTTGACAAACCTTATATGTCTGTGAAATTTCTCGGGCAGTTTTAAATATTTTTGAAAAATGTCTTCGGTAATGAACTGGAAATTAGATTTCCAACACTTAGATGCCAAATATGTGGGTATTATCTTTGTTTTAAACTTTTTTAATTTTTTTGGGTTGGTATGGATTTTGACAAACTTTATGTTTTTGTGAAATTTCTCGAGCAGTTTTAAATATTTTTGAAAAAGGTCTTCGGTAATGAACTGGAAATTAAATTTCCAACACGTAGATACCAAAGATGTGGGGATTGCTTTTGTTTTAAACTTTTTTAATTTTTTTGGGAAAAATTATGATGGTAGATATGGATTTTGACAAACCTTCTGTTTTTTTGAAATTTCTCGGACAGCTTTAAATATTTTTGAAAAAGGTCTTCGGTAATGAACTGGAAATTAAATTTCCAACACGTAGATACCAAATATGTGGGGATTGCTTTTGTTTTAAACTTTTTTAATTTTTTTGGGAAAAATCATGATGGTTTATATGGATTTTGACAAACCTTATGTTTTTGTGAAATTTCTCGGGCAGTTTTAAATATTTTTGAAAAAGGTCTTCGGTAATGAACTGGAAATTAAGTGTCCAACTCGTAGATACCAAATATGTGGGGATTGCTTTTGTTTTAAACTTTTTTAATTTTTTTGGGAAAAATCATGATGGTTGGTATGTATTTTGACAAACCTTATGTTTTTGTGACATTTTTAGGACAGTTTTAAATATTTTTGAAAAAGGTCTTCGGTAATGAACTGGAAATTACATTTCTAACTCGTAGATACCAAATATGTGTGGATTGCTTTTGTTTTAAACTTTTTTAATTTTTTTGGGATAAATCATGATGGTTGGTATGGATTTTGACAAACCTTATGTTTTTGTGAAATTTCTCGGACAGTTTTAAATATTTTTGAAAAAGGTCTTCGGTAATGAACTGGAAATTAAATTTCCAACATGTAGATACAAAATATGTGGGTATTGCCTTTGTTTTAAACTTTTTTAATTTTTTTGGGAAAAATCTTGATGGTTGGTATGGATTTTGACAAACCTTACGTTTTTGTGAAAATTCTCGGGCAGTTTTAAATATTTTTGAAAAAGGTCTTCGGTAATGAACTGGAAATTAAATTTCCAACATGTAGATACAAAATATGTGGGTATTGCCTTTGTTTTAAACTTTTTTAATTTTTTTGGGAAAAATCTTGATGGTTGGTATGGATTTTGACAAACCTTACGTTTTTGTGAAAATTCTCGGGCAGTTTTAAATATTTTTTAAAAAGGTCTTCGGTAATGAACTGGAAATTAAATTTCCAACACGTAGATACCAAACACGTGGGGATTGCTTTTGTTTTAAACTTTTTTAATTTTTTTGGGAAAATCATGATGGTTGGTATAGATTTTGACAAAGCTTATGTTTTTGTGAAATTTCTCTGGCAGTTTTAAATATTTTTGAAAAAGTTCTTCGGTAATGAACTGAAAATTAAATTTCCAACACTTAGATAGCAAATATGTGGGGATTGCTTTTGTTTTAAACTTTTTTAATTTTTTTGGGAAAAATCATTATGGTTTGTATGGATTTTGACAAACCTTATGTTTTTGTGAAATTTCGCGGGCAGTTTTAAATATTTTTGAACAACGTCTTCGGTAATGAACTGGAAATTAAATTTCCAACAAGTAGATACCAAATATGTGTGGATTGCTTTTGTTTTAAACTTTTTTAATTTTTTTGGGAAAATCATGATGGTTGGTATGTATTTTGACAAACCTTATGTTTTTGTGAAATTTCTCGGGCAGTTTTATATATTTTTGAAAAAGGACTGGAAATTAAATGAACTGGAAATTAAATGTCCAACTCGTAGATACCAAATATGTGGGGATTGCTTTTGTTTTAAACTTTTTTAATTTTTTTGGGAAAAATCATGATGGTAGGTATGGATTTTGACAAACCTTCTGTTTTTTTGAAATTTCTCGGACAGCTTTATATATTTTTGAGAAAGGTCTTCGGGAAGGAACTGGAAATTAAATTTCCAATACGTAGATACTAAATATGTGGGGATTGATTTTGTTTTAAACTTTTTTAATTTTTTTGGGATAAATCATGATGGTTGGTATGGATTTTGACAAACCTTATGTTTTTGTGAAATTTCTCGGGCAGTTTTAAATATTTTTGAAAAAGGTCTTCGGTAAGGAACTGGAAATTAAATTTCCAACACGTAGATACCAAATATGTGGGGATTGCTTTTGTTTTAAACTTTTTTAATTTTTTTGGGAAAAATCATGATGGTTGGTATGGATTTTGACAAACCTTCTGTTTTTTTGAAATTTCTCGGACAGCTTTAAATATTTTTGAAAAAGGTCTTCGGTAATGAACTGGAAATTAAATTTCTAACACGTAGATACCAAATATGTAGGGATTGCTTTTGTTTTAAAGTTTTTTAATTTTTTTGGGAAAAATCATGATGGTTGGTATGGATTTTGACAAACCTTATGTTTTTGTGAAATTTCTCGGGCAGTTTTAAATATTTTTGAAAAAGGTCTTCGGTAAGGAACTGGAAATTAAATTTCCAACACGTAGATACCAAATATGTGGGGATTGCTTTCGTTTTAAACTTTTTTAATTTTTTTGGGAAAAATCATGATGGTTGGTATGGATTTTGACAAACCTTCTGTTTTTTTGAAATTTCTCGGACAGTATTAAATATTTTTGAAAAAGGTCTTCGGTAATGAACTGGAAATTAAATTTCTAACACGTAGATACCAAATATGTGGGGATTGCTTTTGTTTTAAACTTTTTTAATTTTTTTGGGCAAAATCATGATGGTAGGTATGGATTTTGACAAACTTTCTGTTTTTTTGAAATTTCTCGGACAGCTTTAAATATTTTTGAAAAAGGTCTTCGGTAATGAACTGGAAATTAAATTTCTAACACGTAGATACCAAATATGTGGGGATTGCTTTTGTTTTAAACTTTTTTAATTTTTTTGGGAAAAATCATGATGGTTGGTATGGATTTTGACATATCTTATGTTTTTGTGAAATTTCTCGGGCAGTTTTATATATTTTTGAAAAAGGTCTTCGGTAATGAACTGGAAATTAAATGTCCAACTCGTAGATACCAAATATGTGGGGATAGCTTTTGTTTTAAACTTTTTTAATTTTTTTGGGAAAAATCATGATGGTTGGTATGGATTTTGACAAACCTTATGTTTTTGTGGAATTTCTCGGGCAGTTTTAAATATTTTTGAAAAAGGTCTTCGGTAATGAACTGGAAATTAATTTTCCAATACGTAGATACCAAATATGTGGGGTTTGCTTTTGTTTTAAATTTTTTTAATTTTTTGGGAAAAAATCATAATGGTTGGTATGGATTTTGACAAACCTTATATGTCTGTGAAATTTCTCGGGCAGTTTTAAATATTTTTGAAAAATGTCTTCGGTAATGAACTGGAAATTAGATTTCCAACACTTAGATGCCAAATATGTGGGTATTATCTTTGTTTTAAACTTTTTTAATTTTTTTGGGTTGGTATGGATTTTGACAAACTTTATGTTTTTGTGAAATTTCTCGAGCAGTTTTAAATATTTTTGAAAAAGGTCTTCGGTAATGAACTGGAAATTAAATTTCCAACACGTAGATACCAAAGATGTGGGTATTGCTTTTGTTTTAAACTTTTTTAATTTTTTTGGGAAAAATTATGATGGTAGATATGGATTTTGACAAACCTTCTGTTTTTTTGAAATTTCTCGGACAGCTTTAAATATTTTTGAAAAAGGTCTTCGGTAATGAACTGGAAATTAAATTTCTAACACGTAGATACCAAATATGTGGGGATTGCTTTTGTTTTAAACTTTTTTAATTTTTTTGGGAAAAATCATGATGGTTTATATGGATTTTGACAACCCTTATTTTTTTGTGAAATTTCTCGGGCAGGTTTAAATATTTTTGAAAAAGGTCTTCGGTAATGAACTGGAAATTAAGTGTCCAACTCGTAGATACCAAATATGTGGGGATTGCTTTTGTTTTAAACTTTTTTAATTTTTTTGGGAAAAATCATGATGGTTGGTATGTATTTTGACAAACCTTATGTTTTTGTGACATTTTTAGGACAGTTTTAAATATTTTTGAAAAAGGTCTTCGGTAATGAACTGGAAATTACATTTCTAACACGTAGATACCAAATATGTGTGGATTGCTTTTGTTTTAAACTTTTTTAATTTTTTTGGGATAAATCATGATGGTTGGTATGGATTTTGACAAACCTTATGTTTTTGTGAAATTTCTCGGACAGTTTTAAATATTTTTGAAAAAGGTCTTCGGTAATGAACTGGAAATTAAATTTCCAACATGTAGATACAAAATATGTGGGTATTGCCTTTGTTTTAAACTTTTTTAATTTTTTTGGGAAAAATCTTGATGGTTGGTATGGATTTTGACAAACCTTACGTTTTTGTGAAAATTCTCGGGCAGTTTTAAATATTTTTGAAAAAGGTCTTCGGTAATGAACTGGAAATTAAATTTCCAACATGTAGATACAAAATATGTGGGTATTGCCTTTGTTTTAAACTTTTTTAATTTTTTTGGGAAAAATCTTGATGGTTGGTATGGATTTTGACAAACCTTACGTTTTTGTGAAAATTCTCGGGCAGTTTTAAATATTTTTTAAAAAGGTCTTCGGTAATGAACTAGAAATTAAATTTCTAACACGTAGATACCAAATATGTGGGGATTGCTTTTGTTTTAAACTTTTTTAATTTTTTTGGGAAAATCATGATGGTTGGTATAGATTTTGACAAACCTTATGTTTTGTGAAATTTCTCTGGCAGTTTTAAATATTTTGGAAAAAGGTCTTCGGTAATGAACTGAAAATTAAATTTCCAACACTTAGATACCAAATATGTGGGGATTGCTTTTGTTTTAAACTTTTTTAATTTTTTTGGGAAAAATCATTATGGTTTGTATGGATTTTGACAAACCTTATGTTTTTGTGAAATTTCGCGGGCAGTTTTAAATATTTTTGAAAAACGTCTTCGGTAATGAACTGGAAATTAAATTTCCAACAAGTAGATACCAAATATGTGGGGATTGCTTTTGTTTTAAACTTTTTTAATTTTTTTGGGAAAATCATGATGGTTGGTATGTATTTTGACAAACCTTATGTTTTTGTGACATTTTTAGGACAGTTTTAAATATTTTTGAAAAAGGTCTTCGGTAATGAACTGGAAATTACATTTCTAACACGTAGATACCAAATATGTGTGGATTGCTTTTGTTTTAAACTTTTTTAATTTTTTTGGGAAAATCATGATGGTTGGTATGGATTTTGACAAACCTTATGTTTTTGTGAAATTTCTCTGGCAGTTTTAAATATTTTTGAAAAAGGTCTTCGGTAATGAACTGGAAATTAAATTTGCAACACGTAGATACCAAATATGTGGGGATTGCTTTTGTTTTGAACTTTTTTAATTTTTTTGGGAAAAATCATGATGGTTGGTATGGATTTTGACAAACCTTATGTTTTTGTGAAATTTCTCGGGCAGTTTTAAATATTTTTGAAAAAGATCTTCGGTAATGAACTGGAAATTAAATTTCCAACACGTAGATACCAAATATGTGGGGATTGCTTTTGTTTTAAACTTTTTTAATTTTTTTGGGAAAAATCATGATGGTTGGTATGGATTTTGACAAACCTTATGTTTTTGTGAAAATTCTAGGGCAGTTTTAAATATTTTTTAAAAAGGTCTTCGGTAATGAACTGGAAATTAAATTTCCAACAAGTAGATAGCAAATATGTGGGGATTGCTTTTGTTTTAAACTTTTTTAATTTTTTTGGGAAAATCATGATGGTTGGTATGGATTTTGACAAACCTTCTGTTTTTGTGAAATTTCTCTGGCAGTTTTAAATATTTTTGAAAAAGTTCTTCGGTAATTAACTGAAAATTAAATTTCCAACACTTAGATAGCAAATATGTGGGGATTGCTTTTGTTTTAAACTTTTTTAATTTTTTTGGGAAAAATCATTATGGTTGGTATGGATTTTGACAAACCTTATGTTTTTGTGAAATTTCTCGGGCAGTTTTAAATATTTTTGAAAAAGGTCTTCGGTAAGGAACTGGAAATTAAATTTCCAACACGTAGATACCAAATATGCGGGAAATGCTTTCGTTTTAAACTTTTTTAATTTTTTTGGGAAAAATCATGATGGTTGGTATGGATTTTGACAAACCTTCTGTTTTTTTAATTTCTCTGGCAGTTTTAAATATTTTTGAAAAAGGTTTTCGGTAATGAACTGGAAATTAAATTTCCAACAAGTAGATACCAAATATGTGGGGATTGCTTTTGTTTTAAACTTTTTTAATTTTTTTGGGAAAAATCATGATGGTTGGTATGGGTTTTGACAAACCTTATGTTTTTGTGAAATTTCTCGGGCAGTTTTAAATATTTTTGAAAAAGGTCTTCGGTAATGAACTGGAAATTAAATTTCTAACACGTAGATACCAAATATGTGGGGATTACTTTTGTTTTAAACTTTTTTAATTTTGTTGGGAAAAATCATGATGGTTAGTATGGATTTTGACAAACCTTATGTTTTTGTGACATTTCTCGGACAGTTTTAAATATTTTTGAAAAAGGTCTTCGGTAATGAACTGTAAATTACATTTCCAACACTTAGATACCAAAAATGTGGGTATTACCAAATATGTGGGGATTGCTTTTGTTTTAAACTTTTTTAATTTTTTTGGGAAAAATCATGATGGTTGGTATGGATTTTGACAAACCTTATGTTTTTGTGAAATTTCTCGGGCAGTTTTAAATATTTTTGAAAAAGATCTTCGGTAATGAACTGGAAATTAAATTTCCAACACGTAGATACCAAATATGTGGGGATTGCTTTTGTTTTAAACTTTTTTAATTTTTTTGGGAAAAATCATGATGGTTGGTATGGATTTTGACAAACCTTATGTTTTTGTGAAAATTCTAGGGCAGTTTTAAATATTTTTGAAAAAGGTCTTCGGTAATGAACTGGAAATTAAATTTCCAACAAGTAGATACCAAATATGTGGGGATTGCTTTTGTTTTAAACTTTTTTAATTTTTTTGGGAAAATCATGATGGTTGGTATGGATTTTGACAAACCTTCTGTTTTTGTGAAATTTCTCTGGCAGTTTTAAATATTTTTGAAAAAGTTCTTCGGTAATTAACTGAAAATTAAATTTCCAACACTTAGATAGCAAATATGTGGGGATTGCTTTTGTTTTAAACTTTTTTAATTTTTTTGGGAAAAATCATTATGGTTGGTATGGATTTTGACAAACCTTATGTTTTTGTGAAATTTCTCGGGCAGTTTTAAATATTTTTGAAAAAGATCTTCGGTAATGAACTGGAAATTAAATTTCCAACACGTAGATACCAAATATGTGGGGATTGCTTTTGTTTTAAACTTTTTTAATTTTTTTGGGAAAAATCATGATGGTTGGTATGGATTTTGACAAACCTTATGTTTTTGTGAAAATTCTAGGGCAGTTTTAAATATTTTTGAAAAAGGTCTTCGGTAATGAACTGGAAATTAAATTTCCAACACGTAGATACCAAATATGTGGGGATTGCTTTTGTTTTAAACTTTTTTAATTTTTTTGGGAAAATCATGATGGTTGGTATGGATTTTGACAAACCTTATGTTTTTGTGAAATTTCTCGGGCAGTTTTAAATATTTTTGAAAAAGGTCTTCGGTAATGAACTGGAAATTAAATTTCCAACACGTAGATACCAAATATGTGGGGAATGCTTTCGTTTTAAACTTTTTTAATTTTTTTGGGAAAAATCATGATGGTTGGTATGGATTTTGACAAACCTTCTGTTTTTTTAATTTCTCTGGCAGTTTTAAATATTTTTGAAAAAGGTTTTCGGTAATTAACTGGAAATTAAATTTCCAACAAGTAGATACCAAATATGTGGGGATTGCTTTTGTTTTAAACTTTTTTAATTTTTTTGGGAAAAATCATGATGGTTGGTATGGATTTTGACAAACCTTATGTTTTTGTGAAATTTCTCGGGCAGTTTTAAATATTTTTGAAAAAGGTCTTCGGTAATGAACTGGAAATTAAATTTCCAACACGTAGATACCAAATATGTGGGGATTACTTTTGTTTTAAACTTTTTTAATTTTGTTGGGAAAAATCATGATGGTTAGTATGGATTTTGACAAACCTTATGTTTTTGTGACATTTCTCGGACAGTTTTAAATATTTTTGAAAAAGGTCTTCGGTAATGAACTGTAAATTACATTTCCAACACTTAGATACCAAAAATGTGGGTATTGCCTTTGTTTTAAACTTTTTTAATTTTTTTGGGAAAAATCATGATGGTTGGTATGGATTTTGACAAACCTTATGTTTTTGTGAAAATTCTCGGGCAGTTTTAAATATTTTTGAAAAAGGTCTTCGGTTTTGAACTGGAAATTAAATGTCCAACTCGTAGATACCAAATATGTGGGGATTGCTTTTGTTTTAAACTTTTTTAATTTTTTTGGGAAAAATCATGATGGTTGGTATGGATTTTGACAAACCTTATGTTTTTGTGACATTTCTCGGACAGTTTTAAATATTTTTGAAAAAGGTCTTCGGTAATGAACTGGAAATTACATTTCCAACACTTATATACCAAATATGTGGGTATTGCCTTTGTTTTAAACTTTTTTAATTTTTTTGGGAAAAATCATGATGGTTGGTATGGATTTTGACAAACCTTATATGTCTGTGAAATTTCTCGGGCAGTTTTAAATATTTTTCAAAAATGTCTGCGGTAATGAACTGGAAATTACATTTCCAACACTTAGATACCAAATATGTGTGTATTGCCTTTGTTTTAAACTTTTTTAATTTTTTTGGGAAAAATCATGATGGTTGGTATGGATTTTGACAAACCTTATGTTTTTGTGAAATTTCTCGGGTAGTTCTAAATATTTTTGAAAAAGGTCTTCGGTAATGAACTGGAAATTAAATTTCTAACACGTAGATACCAAATATGTGGGGATTGCTTTTGTTTTAAACTTTTTTAATTTTTTTGGAAAAAATCATGATGGTTGGTATGGATTTTGACAAACCTTATGTTTTTGTGAAATTTCTCTGGCAGTTTTAAATATTTTTGAAAAAGGTCTTCGGTAATGAACTGGAAATTAATTTTCCAATACTTAGATACCAAATATGTGGGGTTTGCTTTTGTTTTAAACTTTTTTAATTTTTTTGGGAAAAATCATAATGGTTGGTATGGATTTTGACAAACCTTATATGTCTGTGAAATTTCTCGGGCAGTTTTAAATATTTTTGAAAAATGTCTTCGGTAATGAACTGGAAATTATATTTCCAACACTTAGATACCAAATATGTGTGTATTGCCTTTGTTTTAAACTTTTTTAATTTTTTTGGGAAAAATCATGATGGTTGGTATGGATTTTGACAAACCTTATGTTTTTGTGAAATTTCTCGGGTAGTTTTAAATATTTTTGAAAAAGGTCTTCGGTAATGAACTGGAAATTAAATTTCCAACACGTAGATACCAAATATGTGGGTATTGCCTTTGTTTTAAACTTTTTTAATTTTTTTGGGAAAAATCATGATGGTTGGTATGGATTTTGACAAACCTTACGTTTTTGTGAAATTTCTCGGGCAGTTTTAAATATTTTTGAAAAAGGTCTTCGGTAATGAACTGGAAATTAAATTTCCAACACGTAGATACCAAATATGTGGGGATTGCTTTTGTTTTAAACTTTTTTAATTTTTTTGGGAAAAATCATGATGGTTGGTATGGATTTTGACAAACCTTATGTTTTTGTGAAATTTCTCGGGCAGTTTTAAATATTTTTGAAAAAGGTCTTCGGTAATGAACTGGAAATTAAATTTCCAACACGTAGATACCAAATATGTGGGGATTGCTTTTGTTTTAAACTTTTTTAATTTCTTTGGGAAAAATCATGATGGTTGGTATGGATTTTGACAAACCTTATGTTTTTGTGAAATTTCTCGGGCAGTTTTAAATATTTTTGAAAAAGTTCTTCGGTAATGAACTGAAAATTAAATTTCCAACACTTAGATAGCAAATATGTGGGTATTGCTTTTGTTTTAAACTTTTTTAATTTTTTTCGGAAAAATCATTATGGTTGGTATGGATTTTGACAAACCTTATGTTTTTGTGAAATTTCGCGGGCAGTTTTAAATATTTTTGAACAACGTCTTCGGTAATGAACTGGAAATTAAATTTCCAACACGTAGATACCAAATATGTGGGGATTGCTTTTGTTTTAAACTTTTTTAATTTTTTGGGGAAAAATCATGATGGTTCGTTTGGGTTTTGACAAACCTTATGTTTTTGTGAAATTTTTCGGGCAATTTTAAATATTTTTGAAAAAGGTCTTCGGTAATGAACTGGAAATTAAATTTCCAACACGTAGATACCAAATATGTGGGGATTACTTTTGTTTTAAACTTTTTTAATTTTGTTGGGAAAAATCATGATGGTTAGTATGGATTTTGACAAACATTATGTTTTTGTGAAATTTTTCGGACATATTTAAATATTTTTGAAAAGGTCTTCGGTAATGAACTGGAAATTAAATTTTTAACATGTAGATACCAAACATGTGGGGATTGCTTTTGTTTTAAACTTTTTTAATTTTTTTCGGAAAAATCATTATGGTTGGTATGGATTTTGACAAACCTTATGTTTTTGTGAAATTTCTCGGGTAGTTTTAAATATTTTTGAAAAAGGTCTTCGGTAATGAACTGGAAATTAAATTTCCAACACGTAGATACAAATTATGTGGGTATTGCCTTTGTTTTAAACTTTTTTAATTTTTTTGGGAAAAATCATGATGGTTGGTATGGATTTTGACAAACCTTACGTTTTTGTGAAATTTCTCGGGCAGTTTTAAATATTTTTGAAAAAGGTCTTCGGTAATGAACTGGAAATTAAATTTCCAACACGTAGATACCAAATATGTGGGGATTGCTTTTGTTTTAAACTTTTTTAATTTTTTTGGGAAAAATCATGATGGTTGGTATGGATTTTGACAAACCTTATGTTTTTGTGAAATTTCTCGGGCAGTTTTAAATATTTTTGAAAAAGGTCTTCGGTAATGAACTGGAAATTAAATTTCCAACACGTAGATACCAAATATGTGGGGATTGCTTTTGTTTTAAACTTTTTTAATTTCTTTGGGAAAAATCATGATGGTTGGTATGGATTTTGACAAACCTTATGTTTTTGTGAAATTTCTCGGGCAGTTTTAAATATTTTTGAAAAAGGTCTTCGGTAATGAACTGAAAATTAAATTTCCAACACTTAGATAGCAAATATGTGGGTATTGCTTTTGTTTTAAACTTTTTTAATTTTTTTCGGAAAAATCATTATGGTTGGTATGGATTTTGACAAACCTTATGTTTTTGTGAAATTTCGCGGGCAGTTTTAAATATTTTTGAACAACGTCTTCGGTAATGAACTGGAAATTAAATTTCCAACACGTAGATACCAAATATGTGGGGATTGCTTTTGTTTTAAACTTTTTTAATTTTTTTGGGAAAAATCATGATGGTTCGTTTGGGTTTTGACAAACCTTATGTTTTTGTGAAATTTTTCGGGCAATTTTAAATATTTTTGAAAAAGGTCTTCGGTAATGAACTGGAAATTAAATTTCCAACACGTAGATACCAAATATGTGGGGATTACTTTTGTTTTAAACTTTTTTAATTTTGTTGGGAAAAATCATGATGGTTAGTATGGATTTTGACAAACATTATGTTTTTGTGAAATTTTTCGGACATATTTAAATATTTTTGAAAAGGTCTTCGGTAATGAACTGGAAATTAAATTTTTAACATGTAGATACCAAACATGTGGGGATTGCTTTTGTTTTAAACTTTTTTAATTTTGTTGGGAAAAATCATGATGGTTAGTATGGATTTTGACAAACCTTATGTTTTTGTGAAATTTTTCGGGCAGCTTTAAATATTTTTGAAAAGGTCTTCGGTAATGAACTGGAAATTAAATTTCCAACACGTAGATACCAAACATGTGGGGATTGCTTTTGTTTTAAAGTTTTTTAATTTTTTTGGGAAAAATCATGATGGTTGGTATGGATTTTGACAAACCTTATGTTTTTGTGAAATTTCTCGGGCAGTTTTAAATATTTTTGAAAAAGGTCTTCGGTAAGGAACTGGAAATTAAATTTCCAACACGTAGATACCAAATATGTGGGGATTGCTTTCGTTTTAAACTTTTTTAATTTTTTCGGGAAAAATCATGATGGTTGGTATGGATTTTGACAAACCTTCTGTTTTTTTGAAATTTCTCGGACAGTTTTAAATATTTTTGAAAAAGGTCTTCGGTAATGAACTGGAAATTAAATTTCAACACGTAGATACCAAATATGTAGGGATTGCTCTTGTTTTAAACTTTTTTAATTTTTTTGGGAAAAATCATGATGGTTGGTATGGATTTTGACAAACTTTCTGTTTTTTTGAAATTTCTCGGACAGCTTTAAAAGGTCTTCGGTAATGAACTGGAAATTAAATTTCTAACACGTAGATACCAAATATGTGGGGATTGCTCTTGTTTTATACTTTTTTAATTTTTTTGGGAAAAATCATGATGGTTGGTATGGATTTTGACATACCTTATGTTTTTGTGAAATTTCTCGGGCAGTTTTATATATTTTTGAAAAAGGTCTTCGGTAATGAACTGGAAATTAAATGTCCAACTCGTAGATACCAAATATGTGGGGATAGCTTTTGTTTTAAACTTTTTTAATTTTTTTGGGAAAAATCATGATGGTTGGTATGGATTTTGACAAACCTTATGTTTTTGTGGAATTTCTCGGGCAGTTTTAAATATTTTTGAAAAAGGTCTTCGGTAATGAACTGGAAATTAATTTTCCAATACGTAGATACCAAATATGTGGGGTTTGCTTTTGTTTTAAATTTTTTTAATTTTTTGGGAAAAAATCATAATGGTTGGTATGGATTTTGACAAACCTTATATGTCTGTGAAATTTCTCGGGCAGTTTTAAATATTTTTGAAAAATGTCTTCGGTAATGAACTGGAAATTAGATTTCCAACACTTAGATGCCAAATATGTGGGTATTATCTTTGTTTTAAACTTTTTTAATTTTTTTGGGTTGGTATGGATTTTGACAAACTTTATGTTTTTGTGAAATTTCTCGAGCAGTTTTAAATATTTTTGAAAAAGGTCTTCGGTAATGAACTGGAAATTAAATTTCCAACACGTAGATACCAAAGATGTGGGGATTGCTTTTGTTTTAAACTTTTTTAATTTTTTTGGGAAAAATTATGATGGTAGATATGGATTTTGACAAACCTTCTGTTTTTTTGAAATTTCTCGGACAGCTTTAAATATTTTTGAAAAAGGTCTTCGGTAATGAACTGGAAATTAAATTTCTAACACGTAGATACCAAATATGTGGGGATTGCTTTTGTTTTAAACTTTTTTAATTTTTTTGGGAAAAATCATGATGGTTTATATGGATTTTGACAAACCTTATGTTTTTGTGAAATTTCTCGGGCAGTTTTAAATATTTTTGAAAAAGGTCTTCGGTAATGAACTGGAAATTAAGTGTCCAACTCGTAGATACCAAATATGTGGGGATTGCTTTTGTTTTAAACTTTTTTAATTTTTTTGGGAAAAATCATGATGGTTGGTATGTATTTTGACAAACCTTATGTTTTTGTGACATTTTTAGGACAGTTTTAAATATTTTTGAAAAAGGTCTTCGGTAATGAACTGGAAATTAAATTTCCAACATGTAGATACAAAATATGTGTGGATTGCTTTTGTTTTAAACTTTTTTAATTTTTTTGGGATAAATCATGATGGTTGGTATGGATTTTGACAAACCTTATGTTTTTGTGAAATTTCTCGGACAGTTTTAAATATTTTTGAAAAAGGTCTTCGGTAATGAACTGGAAATTAAATTTCCAACATGTAGATACAAAATATGTGGGTATTGCCTTTGTTTTAAACTTTTTTAATTTTTTTGGGAAAAATCTTTATGGTTGGTATGGATTTTGACAAACCTTACGTTTTTGTGAAAATTCTCGGGCAGTTTTAAATATTTTTGAAAAAGGTCTGCGGTAATGAACTGGAAATTAAATTTCCAACATGTAGATACAAAATATGTGGGTATTGCCTTTGTTTTAAACTTTTTTAATTTTTTTGGGAAAAATCTTGATGGTTGGTATGGATTTTGACAAACCTTACGTTTTTGTGAAAATTCTCGGGCAGTTTTAAATATTTTTTAAAAAGGTCTTCGGTAATGAACTAGAAATTAAATTTCTAACACGTAGATACCAAATATGTGGGGATTGCTATTGTTTTAAACTTTTTTAATTTTTTTGGGAAAATCATGATGGTTGGTATGGATTTTGACAAACCTTATGTTTTTGTGAAATTTCTCTGGCAGTTTTAAATATTTTTGAAAAAGTTCTTCGGTAATGAACTGAAAATTAAATTTCCAACACTTAGATAGCAAATATGTGGGGATTGCTTTTGTTTTAAACTTTTTTAATTTTTTTGGGAAAAATCATTATGGTTTGTATGGATTTTGACAAACCTTATGTTTTTGTGAAATTTCGCGGGCAGTTTTAAATATTTTTGAACAACGTCTTCGGTAATGAACTGGAAATTAAATTTCCAACAAGTAGATACCAAATATGTGTGGATTGCTTTTGTTTTAAACTTTTTTAATTTTTTTGGGAAAATCATGATGGTTGGTATGTATTTTGACAAACCTTATGTTTTTGTGACATTTTTAGGACAGTTTTAAATATTTTTGAAAAAGGTCTTCGGTAATGAACTGGAAATTACATTTCTAATACGTAGATACCAAATATGTGTGGATTGCTTTTGTTTTAAACTTTTTTAATTTTTTTGGGAAAATCATGATGGTTGGTATGGATTTTGACAAACCTTATGTTTTTGTGAAATTTCTCTGGCAGTTATAAATATTTTTGAAAAAGGTCTTCGGTAATGAACTGGAAATTAAATTTCCAACACGTAGATACCAAATATGTGGGGATTGCTTTTGTTTTAAACTTTTTTAATTTTTTTGGGAAAAATCATGATAGTTGGTATGGATTTTGACAAACCTTATGTTTTTGTGAAATTTCTCGGGCAGTTTTAAATATTTTTGAAAAAGATCTTCGGTAATGAACTGGAAATTAAATTTCCAACACGTAGATACAAAATATGTGGGGATTGCTTTTGTTTTAAACTTTTTTAATTTTTTTGGGAAAAATCATGATGGTTGGTATGGATTTTGACAAACCTTATGTTTTTGTGAAAATTCTAGGGCAGTTTTAAATATTTTTTAAAAAGGTCTTCGGTAATGAACTGGAAATTAAATTTCCAGCACGTAGATACCAAATATGTGGGGATTGCTTTTGTTTTAAACTTTTTTAATTTTTTTGGGAAAATCATGATGGTTGGTATGGATTTTGACAAACCTTCTGTTTTTGTGAAATTTCTCTGGCAGTTTTAAATATTTTTGAAAAAGTTCTTCGGTAATTAACTGAAAATTAAATTTCCAACACTTAGATAGCAAATATGTGGGGATTGCTTTTGTTTTAAACTTTTTTAATTTTTTTGGGAAAAATCATTATGGTTGGTATGGATTTTGACAAACCTTATGTTTTTGTGAAATTTCTCGGGCAGTTTTAAATATTTTTGAAAAAGGTCTTCGGTAAGGAACTGGAAGTTAAATTTCCAACACGTAGATACCAAATATGTGGAGAATGCTTTCGTTTTAAACTTTTTTAATTTTTTTGGGAAAAATCATGATGGTTGGTATGGATTTTGACAAACCTTCTGTTTTTTTAATTTCTCTGGCAGTTTTAAATATTTTTGAAAAAGGTTTTCGGTAATGAACTGGAAATTAAATTTCCAACAAGTAGATACCAAATATGTGGGGATTGCTTTTGTTTTAAACTTTTTTAATTTTTTTGGGAAAAATCATGATGGTTGGTATGGGTTTTGACAAACCTTATGTTTTTGTGAAATTTCTCGGGCAGTTTTAAATATTTTTGAAAAAGGTCTTCGGTAATGAACTGGAAATTAAATTTCCAACACGTAGATACCAAATATGTGGGGATTACTTTTGTTTTAAACTTTTTTAATTTTGTTGGGAAAAATCATGATGGTTAGTATGGATTTTGACAAACCTTATGTTTTTGTGACATTTCTCGGACAGTTTTAAATATTTTTGAAAAAGGTCTTCGGTAATGAACTGTAAATTACATTTCCAACACTTAGATACCAAAAATGTGGGTATTGCCTTTGTTTTAAACTTTTTTAATTTTTTTGGGAAAAATCATGATGGTTGGTATGGATTTTGACAAACCTTATGTTTTTGTGAAAATTCTCGGGCAGTTTTAAATATTTTTGAAAAAGGTCTTCGGTAATGAACTGGAAATTAAATGTCCAACTCGTAGATACCAAATATGTGGGGATTGCTTTTGTTTTAAACTTTTTTAATTTTTTTGGGAAAAATCATGATGGTTGGTATGGATTTTGACAAACCTTATGTTTTTGTGACATTTCTCGGACAGTTTTAAATATTTTTGAAAAAGGTCTTCGGTAATGAACTGGAAATTACATTTCCAACACTTAGATACCAAATATGTGGGTATTGCCTTTGTTTTAAACTTTTTTAATTTTTTTGGGAAAAATCATGATGGTTGGTATGGATTTTGACAAACCTTATATGTCTGTGAAATTTCTCGGGCAGTTTTAAATATTTTTCAAAAATGTCTGCGGTAATGAACTGGAAATTACATTTCCAACACTTAGATACCAAATATGTGTGTATTGCCTTTGTTTTAAACTTTTTTAATTTTTTTGGGAAAAATCATGATGGTTGGTATGGATTTTGACAAACCTTATGTTTTTGTGAAATTTCTCGGGTAGTTTTAAATATTTTTGAAAAAGGTCTTCGGTAATGAACTGGAAATTAAATTTCTAACACGTAGATACCAAATATGTGGGGATTGCTTTTGTTTTAAACTTTTTTAATTTTTTTGGGAAAAATCATGATGGTTGGTATGGATTTTGACAAACCTTATGTTTTTGTGAAATTTCTCTGGCAGTTTTACATATTTTTGAAAAAGGTCTTCGGTAATGAACTGGAAATTAATTTTCCAATACTTAGATACCAAATATGTGGGGTTTGCTTTTGTTTTAAACTTTTTTAATTTTTTTGGGAAAAATCATAATGGTTGGTATGGATTTTGACAAACCTTATATGTCTGTGAAATTTCTCGGGCAGTTTTAAAAATTTTTGAAAAATGTCTTCGGTAATGAACTGGAAATTATATTTCCAATACTTAGATACCAAATATGTGTGTATTGCCTTTGTTTTAAACTTTTTTAATTTTTTTGGGAAAAATCATGATGGTTGGTATGGATTTTGACAAACCTTATGTTTTTGTGAAATTTCTCGGGTAGTTTTAAATATTTTTGAAAAAGGTCTTCGGTAATGAACTGGAAATTAAATTTCTAACACGTAGATACCAAATATGTGTGGATTGCTTTTGTTTTAAACTTTTTTAATTTTTTTGGGAAAAATCATGATGGTTGGTATGGAATTTTATAAAAATTATGTTTTTGTGAAATTTCTCGGGCAGTTTTAAATATTTTTGAAAAAGGTCTTCGGTAATGAACTGGAAATTAAATTTCCAACACGTAGATACCAAATATGTGGGGATTGCTTTTGTTTTAAACTTTTTTAATTTCTTTGGGAAAAATCATGATGGTTGGTTTGGATTTTGACAAACCTTATGTTTTTGTGAAATTTCTCGGGCAGTTTTAAATATTTTTGAAAAAGGTCTTCGGTAATGAACTGGAAATTAAATTTCCAACACGTAGATACCAAATATGTGGGGATTGCTTTTGTTTTAAACTTTTTTAATTTCTTTGGGAAAAATCATGATGGTTGGTATGGATTTTGACAAACCTTATGTTTTTGTGAAATTTCTCGGGCAGTTTTAAATATTTTTGAAAAAGTTCTTCGGTAATGAACTGAAAATTAAATTTCCAACACTTAGATAGCAAATATGTGGGTATTGCTTTTGTTTTAAACTTTTTTAATTTTTTTCGGAAAAATCATTATGGTTGGTATGGATTTTGACAAACCTTATGTTTTTGTGAAATTTCTCGGGTAGTTTTAAAAATTTTTGAAAAAGGTCTTCGGTAATGAACTGGAAATTAAATTTCCAACACGTAGATACAAATTATGTGGGTATTGCCTTTGTTTTAAACTTTTTTAATTTTTTTGGGAAAAATCATGATGGTTGGTATGGATTTTGACAAACCTTACGTTTTTGTGAAATTTCTCGGGCAGTTTTAAATATTTTTGAAAAAGGTCTTCGGTAATGTACTGGAAATTAAATTTCCAACACGTAGATACCAAATATGTGGGGATTGCTTTTGTTTTAAACTTTTTTAATTTTTTTGGGAAAAATCATGATGGTAGGTATGGATTTTGACAAACCTTATGTTTTTGTGAAATTTCTCGGGCAGTTTTAAATATTTTTGAAAAAGGTCTTCGGTAATGAACTGGAAATTAAATTTCCAACACGTAGATACCAAATATGTGGGGATTGCTTTTGTTTTAAACTTTTTTAATTTCTTTGGGAAAAATCATGATGGTTGGTATGGATTTTGACAAACCTTATGTTTTTGTGAAATTTCTCGGGCAGTTTTAAATATTTTTAAAAAAGGTCTTCGGTAATGAACTGTAAATTAAATTTGCAACACTTAGATAGCAAATATGTGGGTATTGCTTTTGTTTTAAACTTTTTTAATTTTTTTCGGAAAAATCATTATGGTTGGTATGGATTTTGACAAACCTTATGTTTTTGTGAAATTTCGCGGGCAGTTTTAAATATTTTTGAACAACGTCTTCGGTAATGAACTGGAAATTAAATTTCCAACACGTAGATACCAAATATGTGGGGATTGCTTTTGTTTTAAACTTTTTTAATTTTTTTGGGAAAAATCATGATGGTTCGTTTGGGTTTTGACAAACCTTATGTTTTTGTGAAATTTCTCGGGCAATTTTAAATATTTTTGAAAAAGGTCTTCGGTAATGAACTGGAAATTAAATTTCCAACACGTAGATACCAAATATGTGGGGATTACTTTTGTTTTAAACTTTTTTAATTTTGTTGGGAAAAATCATGATGGTTAGTATGGATTTTGACAAACATTATGTTTTTGTGAAATTTTTCGGACATATTTAAATATTTTTGAAAAGGTCTTCGGTAATGAACTGGAAATTAAATTTTTAACATGTAGATACCAAACATGTGGGGATTGCTTTTGTTTTAAACTTTTTCAATTTTGTTGGGAAAAATCATGATGGTTAGTATGGATTTTGACAAACCTTATGTTTTTGTGAAATTTTTCGGGCAGCTTTAAATATTTTTGAAAAGGTCTTCGGTAATGAACTGGAAATTAAATTTCCAACACGTAGATACCAAACATGTGGGGATTGCTTTTATTTTAAACTTTTTTAATTTTTTTGGGAAAAATCATGATGGTTGGTATGGGTTTTGACAAACCTTATGTTTTTGTGAAATTTCTCGGGCAGTTTTAAATATTTTTGAAACAGGTCTTCGGTAATGAACTGGAAATTAAATTTCCAACACGTAGATAACAAATATGTGGGGATTACTTTTGTTTTAAACTTTTTTAATTTTGTTGGGAAAAATCATGATGGTTAGTATGGATTTTGACAAACCTTATGTTTTGGGAAATTTTTCGGGCAGATTTAAATATTTTTGAAAAGGTCTTCGGTAATGAACTGGAAATTAAATTTCCAACACGTAGATACCAAACATGTGGGGATTGCTTTTCTTTTAAACTTTTTTAATTTTTTTGGGAAAAATCATAATGGTTGGTATAGATTTTGACAAACCTTAAGTTTTTGTGAAATTTCTCGGGTAGTTTTAAATATTTTTGAAAAAGGTCTTCGGTAATGAACTGGAAATTAAATTTCCAACACGTAGATACCAAATATGTGGGAATTGCTTTGCTTGTAAACTTTTTTAATTTTTTTGAGAAAAATCATGATGGTTGGTATGGATTTTGACAAACCTTATGTTTTTGTAAAATTTCTCCGACAGTTTTAATAATTTTTGAAAAAGGTCTTCGGTAATGAACTGGAAATTAAATTTCCAACACGTAGATACCAAATATGTGGGGATTGCTTTTGTTTTAAACTTTTTTAATTTTTTTGGGAAAAATCATGATGGTTGGTATGGATTTTGACAAACCTTATGTTTTTGTGAAATTTCTCGGACAGTTTTAAATATTTTTGAAAAAGGTCTTCGGTAATAAACTGGAAATTAAATTTCCGAAAAGTAGATATCAAATATGTGGGGATTGCTTTTGTTTTAAACTTTTTTAATTTTTTTGGGAAAAATCATGATGGTAGGTATGGATTTTGACAAACCTTCTGTTTTTTTGAAATTTCTCCGACAGTTTTAATAATTTTTGAAAAAGGTCTTCGGTAATGAACTGGAAATTAAATTTCTAACACGTAGATACCAAATATGTGGGGATTGCTTTTGTTTTAAACTTTTTTAATTTTTTTGGGAAAAATCATGATGGTTGGTATGGATTTTGACAAACCTTATGTTTTTGTGAAATTTCTCGTACAGTTTTAAATATTTTTGAAAAAGGTCTTCGGTAATGAACTGGAAATTAAATTTCTAACACGTAGATACCAAATATGTGGGTATTGCCTTTGTTTTAAAGTTTTTTACTTTTTTTGGGAAAACTCATGATGGTTGGTATGGATTTTGACAAACCTTATGTTTTTGTGAAATTTCGCGGGCAGTTCTAAATATTTCTGAACAACGTCTTCGGTAATGAACTGGAAATTAAATTTCCAACACGTAGATACCAAATATGTGGGTATTGCCTTTGTTTTAAAGTTTTTTAATTTTTTTGGGAAAAATCATGATGGTTGGTATAGATTTTGACAAACCTTACGTTTTTGTGAAATTTCTCGGGCAGTTTTAAATATTTTTGAAAAAGGTCTTCGTAATGAGCTGGAAATTAAATTTCCAACACGTAGATACCAAATATGTGGGGATTGCTTTTGTTTTAAAGTTTTTTAATTTTTTTGGGAAAAATCATGATGGTTGGTATGGATTTTGACAAACCTTATGTTTTTGTGAAATTTCTCGGGCAGTTTTAAATATTTTTGAAAAAGGTCTTCGGTAATGAACTTGAAATTAAATTTCCAACACGTAGATACCAAATATGTGGGGATTGCTTTTGTTTTAAACTTTTTTAATTTTTTTGGGAAAAATCATGATGGTTGGTATGGATTTTGACAAACCTTATGTTTTTGTGAAAATTCTCGGGCAGTTTTAAATATTTTTGAAAAAGGTCTTCGGTAATGAACTGGAAATTAAATTTCTAACACGTAGATACCAAATATGTGGGGATTGCTTTTGTTTTAAACTTTTTTAATTTTTTTGGGAAAATCATGATGGTTGGTATGGATTTTGACAAAACTTATGTTTTTGTGAAATTTCTCTGGCAGTTTTAAATATTTTTGAAAAAGTTCTTCGGTAATGAACTGAAAATTAAATTTCCAACACTTAGATAACAAATATGTGGGTATTGCTTTTGTTTTAAACTTTTTTAATTTTTTTGGGAAAAATCATTATGGTTGGTATGGATTTTGACAAACCTTATGTTTTTGTGAAATTTCGCGGGCAGTTTTAAATATTTTTGAACAACGTCTTCGGTAATGAACTGGAAATTAAATTTCCAACACGTAGATACCAAATATGTGGGGATTGCATTTGTTTTAAACTTTTTTAATTTTTTTGGGAAAAATCATGATGGTTCGTATGGGTTTTGACAAACCTTATGTTTTTGTGAAATTTCTCGGGCAGTTTTAAATATTTTTGAAAAAGGTCTTCGGTAATGAACTGGAAATTAAATTTCCAACACGTAGATACCAAATATGTGGGGATTACTTTTGTTTTAAACTTTCTTAATTTTGTTGGGAAAAATCATGATGGTTAGTATGGATTTTGACAAACATTATGTGTTTGTGAAATTTTTCGGACATATTTAAATATTTTTGAAAAGGTCTTCGGTAATGAACTGGAAATTAAATTTTTAACACGTAGATACCAAACATGTGGGGATTGCTTTTGTTTTAAACTTTTTTAATTTTGTTGGGAAAAATCATGATGGTTAGTATGGATTTTGACAAACCTTATGTTTTTGTGAAATTTTTCGGGCAGCTTTAAATATTTTTGAAAAGGTCTTCGGTAATTAACTGGAAATTAAATTTCCAACACGTAAATACCAAACATGTGGGGACTGCTTTTATTTTAACCTTTTTTAATTTTTTTGGGAAAAATCATGATGGTTGGTATGGGTTTTGACAAACCTTATGTTTTTGTGAAATTTCTCGGGCAGTTTTAAATATTTTTGAAACAGGTCTTCGGTAATGAACTGGAAATTAAATTTCCAACACGTAGATAACAAATATGTGGGGATTATTTTTTTTTTTTTCTTTTTTAATTTTGTTGGGAAAAATCATGATGGTTAGTATGGATTTTGACAAACCTTTGTTTTTGGGAAATTTTTCGGGCAGATTTGAATATTTTTGAAAAGGTCTTCGGTAATGAACTGGAAATTAAATTTCCAACACGTAGATACCAAACATGTGGGGATTGCTTTTCTTTTAAACTTTTTTAATTTTTTTGGGAAAAATCATAATGGTTGGTTTGGATTTTGACAAACCTTATATTTTTGTGAAATTTCTCGGGTAGTTTTAAATATTTTTGAAAAAGGTTTTCGGTAATGAACTGGAAATTAAATTTCCAACACGTAGATACCAAATATGTGGGAATTGCTTTTCTTTTAAACTTTTTTAATTTTTTTGAGAAAAATCATGATGGTTGGTATGGATTTTGACAAACCTTATGTTTTTGTGAAATTTCTCCGACAGTTTTAATAATTTTTGAAAAAGGTCTTCGGTAATGAACTGGAAATTAAATTTCCAACACGTAGATACCAAATATGTGGGGATTGCTTTTGTTTTAAACTTTTTTAATTTTTTTGGGAAAAATCATGATGGTTGGTATGGATTTTGACAAACCTTATGTTTTTGTGAAAATTCTCGGGCAGTTTTAAATATTTTTGAAAAAGGTCTTCGGTAATGAACTGGAAATTAAATTTCTAACACGTAGATACCAAATATGTGGGGATTGCTTTTGTTTTAAACTTTTTTAATTTTTTTGGGAAAAATCATGATGGTTGGTATGGATTTTGACAAACCTTATGTTTTTGTGAAATTTCTCGGACAGTTTTAAATATTTTTGAAAAAGGTCTTCGGTAATGAACTGGAAATTAAATTTCTAACACGTAGATACCAAATATTTGGGTATTGCTTTTGTTTTAAAGTTTTTTAATTTTTTTGGGAAAACTCATGATGGTTGGTATGGATTTTGACAAACCTTATGTTTTTGTGAAATTTCGCGGGCAGTTTTAAATATTTTTGAACAACGTCTTCGGTAATGAACTGGAAATTAAATTTCTAACACGTAGATACCAAATATTTGGGTATTGCCTTTGTTTTAAAGTTTTTTAATTTTTTTGGGAAAACTCATGATGGTTGGTATGGATTTTGACAAACCTTCTGTTTTTTTGAAATTTCTCTGGTAGTTCTAAATATTTTTGAAAAAGGTCTTCGGTAATGAACTGGAAATTAAATTTCCAACAAGTAGATACCAAATATGTGGGGATTGCTTTTGTTTTAAACTTTTTTAATTTTTTTGGGAAAAATCATGATGGTTGGTATGGGTTTTGACAAACCTTATGTTTTTGTGAAATTTCTCGGGCAGTTTTAAATATTTTTGAAAAAGGTCTTCGGTAAGGAACTGGAAATTAAATTTCCAACACGTAGATACCAAATATGTGGGGATTACTTTCGTTTTAAACTTTTTTAATTTTTTTGGGAAAAATCATGATGGTTAGTATGGATTTTGACAAACCTTATGTTTTTGTGAAATTTTTCGGGCAGATTTGAATATTTTTGAAAAGGTCTTCGGTAATGAACTCGAAATTAAATTTCCAACACGTAGATACCAAACATGTGGGGATTGCTTTTCTTTTAAACTTTTTTAATTTTTTTGGGAAAAATCATAATTATTGGTATGGATTTTGACAAACCTTATGTTTTTGTGAAATTTTTCGGGTAGTTTTAAATATTTTTGAAAAAGGTCTTCGGTAATGAACTGGAAATTAAATTTCCAACACGTAGATACCAAATATGTGGGGATTGCTTTCGTTTTAAACTTTTTTAATTTTTTTGGGAAAAATCATGATGGTTAGTATGGATTTTGACAAACCTTATGTTTTTGTGAAATTTTTCGGGCAGATTTGAATATTTTTGAAAAGGTCTTCGGTAATGAACTCGAAATTAAATTTCCAACACGTAGATACCAAAAATGTGGGGATTGCTTTTCTTTTAAACTTTTTTAATTTTTTTGGGAAAAATCATAATGATTGGTATGGATTTTGACAAACCTTATGTTTTTGTGAAATTTTTCGGGTAGTTTTAAATATTTTTGAAAAAGGTCTTCGGTAATGAACTGGAAATTAAATTTCCGAAAAGTCGATACCAAATATGTGGGGATTGCTTTTGTTTTAAAGTTTTTTAATTTTTTTGGGAAAAATCATGATGGTTGGTATGGGTTTTGACAAACCTTATGTTTTTGTGAAATTTCTCGGGCAGTTTTAAATATTTTTGAAAAAGGTCTTCGGTAAGGAACTGGAAATTAAATTTCCAACACGTAGATACCAAATATGTGGGGATTGCTTTCGTTTTAAACTTTTTTAATTTTTTTGGGAAAAATCATGATGGTTAGTATGGATTTTGACAAACCTTATGTTTTTGTGAAATTTTTCGGGCAGATTTGAATATTTTTGAAAAGGTCTTCGGTAATGAACTCGAAATTAAATTTCCAACACGTAGATACCAAACATGTGGGGATTGCTTTTCTTTTAAACTTTTTTAATTTTTTTGGGAAAAATCATAATGATTGGTATGGATTTTGACAAACCTTATGTTTTTGTGAAATTTTTCGGGTAGTTTTAAATATTTTTGAAAAAGGTCTTCGGTAATGAACTGGAAATTAAATTTCCGAAAAGTCGATACCAAATATGTGGGGATTGCTTTTGTTTTAAAGTTTTTTAATTTTTTTGGGAAAAATCATGATGGTTGGTATGGGTTTTGACAAACCTTATGTTTTTGTGAAATTTCTCGGGCAGTTTTAAATATTTTTGAAAAAGGTCTTCGGTAAGGAACTGGAAATTAAATTTCCAACACGTAGATACCAAATATGTGGGGATTGCTTTCGTTTTAAACTTTTTTAATTTTTTTGGGAAAAATCATGATGGTTAGTATGGATTTTGACAAACCTTATGTTTTTGTGAAATTTTTCGGGCAGATTTAAATATTTTTGAAAAGGTCTTCGGTAATGAACTGGAAATTAAATTTCCAACACGTAGATACCAAACATGTGGGGATTGCTTTTCTTTTAAACTTTTTTAATTTTTTTGGGAAAAATCATAATGGTTGGTATAGATTTTGACAAACCTTATGTTTTTGTGATATTTCTTGGGCAGTTTTAAATATTTTTGAAAAAGGTCTTCGGTAAGGAACTGGAAATTAAATTTCCAACACGTAGATACCAAATATGTGGGGATTGCTTTCGTTTTAAACTTTTTTAATTTTTTTGGGAAAAATCATGATGGTTAGTATGGATTTTGACAAACCTTATGTTTTTGTGAAATTTTTCGGGCAGATTTAAATATTTTTGAAAAGGTCTTCGGTAATGAACTGGAAATTAAATTTCCAACACGTAGATACCAAACATGTGGGGATTGCTTTTCTTTTAAACTTTTTTAATTTTTTTGGGAAAAATCATGATGGTTGGTATGGATTTTGACAAACCTTCTGTTTTTTTGAAATTTCTCTTGCAGTTTTAAATATTTTTGAAAAAGGTCTTCGGTAATGAATTGGAAATTAAATTTCCGAAAAGTAGATACCAAATATGTGGGGATTGCTTTTGTTTTAAACTTTTTTAATTTTTTTGGGAAAAATCATGATGGTTGGTATGGGTTTTGACAAACCTTATGTTTTTGTGAAATTTCGCGGGCAGTTTTAAATATTTTTGAAAAAGGTCTTCGGTAATGAACTGGAAATTAAATTTCCAACACGTAGATACCACATATGTGGGGATTGCTTTTGTTTTAAACTTTTTTAATTTTTTTGGGAAAAATCATGATGGTTGGTATGGATTTTGACAAACCTTATGTTTTGTGAAATTTCGCGGGCAGTTTTAAATATTTTTGAAAAAGGTCTTCGGTAATGAACTGGAAATTAAATTTCCAACACGTAGATACCAAATATGTGGGGATTGCTTTTGTTTTAAACTTTTTTAATTTTTTTGGGAAAAATCATGATGGTTGGTATGGGTTTTGACAAACCTTATGTTTTTGTTAAATTTCGCGGGCAGTTTTAAATATTTTTGAAAAGGTCTTCGGTAATGAACTGGGAATTAAAATTCCAACACGTAGATACCAAATATGTGGGAATTGCTTTTCTTTTAAACTTTTTTAATTTTTTTGGGAAAAATCATGATGGTTGGTATGGGTTTTGACAAACCTTATGTTTTTGTGAAATTTCGCGGGCAGTTTTAAATATTTTTGAAAAAGGTCTTCGGTAATGAACTGGAAATTAAATTTCCAACACGTAGATACCACATATGTGGGGATTGCTTTTGTTTTAAACTTTTTTAATTTTTTTGGGAAAAATCATGATGGTTGGTAAGTGTTTTGACAAACCTTATGTTTTTGTGAAATTTCGCGGGCAGTTTTAAATATTTTTGAAAAAGGTCTTCGGTAATGAACTGGAAATTAAATTTCCAACACGTAGATACCAAATATGTGGGGATTGCTTTTGTTTTAAACTTTTTTAATTTTTTTGGGAAAAATCATGATGGTTGGTATGGGTTTTGACAAACCTTATGTTTTTGTGAAATTTCGCGGGCAGTTTTAAATATTTTTGAAAAGGTCTTCGGTAATGAACTGGAAATTAAAATTCCAACACGTAGATACCAAATATGTGGGAATTGCTTTTCTTTTAAACTTTTTTAATTTTTTTGAGAAAAATCATGATGGTTGGTATGGATTTTGACAAACCTTATGTTTTTGTGAAATTTCTCGGGCAGTTTTAAATATTTTTGAAAAAGGTCTTCGGTAATGAACTGGAAATTAAATTTCCAACACGTAGATACCACATATGTGGGGATTACTTTTGTTTTAAACTTTTTTAATTTTGTTGGATAAAATCATGATGGTTAGTATGGATTTTGACAAACCTTATGTTTTTGTGAAATTTCTCTTGCAGTTTTAAATATTTTTGGAAAAGGTCTTCGGTAATGAATTGGAAATTAAATTTCCGAAAAGTAGATACCAAATATGTGGGGATTGCTTTTGTTTTAAACTTTTTTAATTTTTTTGGGAAAAATCATGATGGTTGGTATGGATTTTGACAAACCTTCTGTTTTTTTGAAATTTCTCTTGCAGTTTTAAATATTTTTGAAAAAGGTCTTCGGTAATGAATTGGAAATTAAATTTCCGAAAAGTAGATACCAAATATGTGGGCATTGCTTTTGTTTTAAACTTTTTTAATTTTTTTGGGAAAAATCATGATGGTTGGTATGGGTTTTGACAAACCTAATGTTTTTGTGAAATTTCGCGGGCAGTTTTAAATATTTTTGAAAAAGGTCTTCGGTAATGAACTGGAAATTAAATTTCCAACACGTAGATACCACATATGTGGGGATTGCTTTTGTTTTAAACTTTTTTAATTTTTTTGGGAAAAATCATGATGGTTGGTATGGATTTTGACAAACCTTATGTTTTTGTGAAATTTCGCGGGCAGTTTTAAATATTTTTGAAAAAGGTCTTCGGTAATGAACTGGAAATTAAATTTCCAACACGTAGATACCAAATATGTGGGGATTGCTTTTGTTTTAAACTTTTTTAATTTTTTTGGGAAAAATCATGATGGTTGGTATGGATTTTGACAAACCTTATGTTTTTGTGAAATTTCGCGGGCAGTTTTAAATATTTTTGAAAAGGTCTTCGGTAATGAACTGGAAATTAAAATTCCAACACGTAGATACCAAATATGTGGGAATTGCTTTTCTTTTAAACTTTTTTAATTTTTTTGGGAAAAATCATGATGGTTGGTATGGGTTTTGACAAACCTTATGTTTTTGTGAAATTTCGCGGGCAGTTTTAAATATTTTTGAAAAAGGTCTTCGGTAATGAACTGGAAATTAAATTTCCAACACGTAGATACCACATATGTGGGGATTGCTTTTGTTTTAAACTTTTTTAATTTTTTTGAGAAAAATCATGATGGTTGGTATGGGTTTTGACAAACCTTATGTTTTTGTGAAATTTCGCGGGCAGTTTTAAATATTTTTGAAAAAGGTCTTCGGTAATGAACTGGAAATTAAATTTCCAACACGTAGATACCAAATATGTGGGGATTGCTTTTGTTTTAAACTTTTTTAATTTTTTTGGGAAAAATCATGATGGTTGGTATGGGTTTTGACAAACCTTATGTTTTTGTGAAATTTCGCGGGCAGTTTTAAATATTTTTGAAAAGGTCTTCGGTAATGAACTGGAAATTAAAATTCCAACACGTAGATACCAAATATGTGGGAATTGCTTTTCTTTTAAACTTTTTTAATTTTTTTGAGAAAAATCATGATGGTTGGTATGGATTTTGACAAACCTTATGTTTTTGTGAAATTTCGCGGGCAGTTTTAAATATTTTTGAAAAAGGTCTTCGGTAATGAACTGGAAATTAAATTTCCAACACGTAGATACCAAATATGTGGGGATTACTTTTGTTTTAAACTTTTTTAATTTTGTTGGATAAAATCATGATGGTTAGTATGGATTTTGACAAACCTTATGTTTTTGTGAAATTTCTCGGGTAGTTTTAAATATTTTTGAAAAAGGTCTTCGGTAATGAACTGGAAATTAAATTTCCGAAAAGTCGATACCAAATATGTGGGGATTGCTTTTGTTTTAAAGTTTTTTAATTTTTTTGGGAAAAATCATGGTGGTTGGTATGGGTTTTGACAAACCTTATGTTTTTGTGAAATTTCTCGGGTAGTTTTAAATATTTTTGAAAAAGGTCTTCGGTAATGAACTGGAAATTAAATTTCCGAAAAGTCGATACCAAATATGTGGGGATTGCTTTTGTTTTAAACTTTTTTAATTTTTTTGGGAAAAATCATGATGGTTGGTATGGATTTTGACAAACCTTCTGTTTTTTTGAAATTTCTCTTGCAGTTTTAAATATTTTTGAAAAAGGTCTTCGGTAATGAATTGGAAATTAAATTTCCGAAAAGTAGATACCAAATATGTGGGGATTGCTTTTGTTTTAAACTTTTTTAATTTTTTTGGGAAAAATCATGATGGTTGGTATGGATTTTGACAAACCTTATGTTTTTGTGAAATTTCGCGGGCAGTTTTAAATATTTTTGAAAAAGGTCTTCGGTAATGAACTGGAAATTAAATTTCCAACACGTAGATACCAAATATGTGGGGATTGCTTTTGTTTTAAACTTTTTTAATTTTTTTGGGAAAAATCATGATGGTTGGTATGGGTTTTGACAAACCTTATGTTTTTGTGAAATTTCGCGGGCAGTTTTAAATATTTTTGAAAAGGTCTTCGGTAATGAACTGGAAATTAAATTTCCAACACGTAGATACCACATATGTGGGGATTGCTTTTGTTTTAAACTTTTTTAATTTTTTTGGGAAAAATCATGATGGTTGGTATGGGTTTTGACAAACCTTATGTTTTTGTGAAATTTCGCGGGCAGTTTTAAATATTTTTGAAAAAGGTCTTCGGTAATGAACTGGAAATTAAATTTCCAACACGTAGATACCAAATATGTGGGGATTGCTTTTGTTTTAAACTTTTTTAATTTTTTTGGGAAAAATCATGATGGTTGGTATGGGTTTTGACAAACCTTCTGTTTTTTTGAAATTTCTCTTGCAGTTTTAAATATTTTTGAAAAAGGTCTTCGGTAATGAATTGGAAATTAAATTTCCGAAAAGTAGATACCAAATATGTGGGGATTGCTTTTGTTTTAAACTTTTTTAATATTTTTGGGAAAAATCATGATGGTTGGTATGGGTTTTGACAAACCTTATGTTTTTGTGAAATTTCGCGGGCAGTTTTAAATATTTTTGAAAAAGGTCTTCGGTAATGAACTGGAAATTGAATTTCCAACACGTAGATACCACATATGTGGGGATTGCTTTTGTTTTAAACTTTTTTAATTTTTTTGGGAAAAATCATGATGGTTGGTATGGGTTTTGACAAACCTTATGTTTTTGTGAAATTTCGCGGGCAGTTTTTGTGGGGATTGCTTTTGTTTTAAACTTTTTTAATTTTTTTGGGAAAAATCATGATGGTTGGTATGGGTTTTGACAAACCTTATGTTTTTGTGAAATTTCGCGGGCAGTTTTAAATATTTTTGAAAAGGTCTTCGGTAATGAACTGGAAATTAAAATTCCAACACGTAGATACCAAATATGTGGGAATTGCTTTTCTTTTAAACTTTTTTAATTTTTTTGAGAAAAATCATGATGGTTGGTATGGATTTTGACAAACCTTATGTTTTTGTGAAATTTCGCGGGCAGTTTTAAATATTTTTGAAAAAGGTCTTCGGTAATGAACTGGAAATTAAATTTCCAACACGTAGATACCACATATGTGGGGATTACTTTTGTTTTAAACTTTTTTAATTTTGTTGGATAAAATCATGATGGTTAGTATGGATTTTGACAAACCTTATGTTTTTGTGAAATTTCTCGGGTAGTTTTAAATATTTTTGAAAAAGGTCTTCGGTAAGGAACTGGAAATTAAATTTCCGAAAAGTCGATACCAAATATGTGGGGATTGCTTTTGTTTTAAAGTTTTTTAATTTTTTTGGGAAAAATCATGATGGTTGGTATCGGTTTTGACAAACCTTATGTTTTTGTGAAATTTCTCGGGTAGTTTTAAATATTTTTGAAAAAGGTCTTCGGTAATGAACTGGAAATTAAATTTCCGAAAAGTCGATACCAAATATGTGGGGATTGCTTTTGTTTTAAACTTTTTTAATTTTTTTGGGAAAAATCATGATGGTTGGTATGGATTTTGACAAACCTTCTGTTTTTTTGAAATTTCTCTTGCAGTTTTAAATATTTTTGAAAAAGGTCTTCGGTAATGAATTGGAAATTAAATTTCCGAAAAGTAGATACCAAATATGTGGGGATTGCTTTTGTTTTAAACTTTTTTAATTTTTTTGGGAAAAATCATGATGGTTGGTATGGGTTTTTACAAACCTTATGTTTTTGTGAAATTTCGCGGGCAGTTTTAAATATTTTTGAAAAAGGTCTTCGGTAATGAACTGGAAATTAAATTTCCAACACGTAGATACCACATATGTGGGGATTGCATTTGTTTTAAACTTTTTTAATTTTTTTGGGAAAAATCATGATGGTTGGTATGGGTTTTGACAAACCTTATGTTTTTGTGAAATTTCAAATTTAAATATTAAATAGTTTTAAATATTTTTGAAAAGGTCTTCGGTAATGAACTGGAAATTAAATTTCCAACACGTAGATACCACATATGTGGGGATTGCTTTTGTTTTAAACTTTTTTAATTTTTTTGGGAAAAATCATGATGGTTGGTATGGGTTTTGACAAACCTTATGTTTTTGTGAAATTTCGCGGGCAGTTTTAAATATTTTTGAAAAAGGTCTTCGGTAATGAATTGGAAATTAAATTTCCGAAAAGTAGATACCAAATATGTGGGGATTGCTTTTGTTTTAAACTTTTTTAATTTTTTTGGGAAAAATCATGATGGTTGGTATGGGTTTTGACAAACCTTATGTTTTTGTGAAATTTCGCGGGCAGTTTTAAATATTTTTGAAAAAGGTCTTCGGTAATGAACTGGAAATTAAATTTCCAACACGTAGATACCACATATGTGGGGATTGCTTTTGTTTTAAACTTTTTTAATTTTTTTGGGAAAAATCATGATGGTTGGTATGGGTTTTGACAAACCTTATGTTTTTGTGACATTTCGCGGGCAGTTTTAAATATTTTTGAAAAAGGTCTTCGGTAATGAACTGGAAATTAAATTTCCAACACGTAGATACCAAATATGTGGGGATTGCTTTTGTTTTAAACTTTTTTAATTTTTTTGGGAAAAATCATGATGGTTGGTATGGGTTTTGACAAACCTTATGTTTTTGTGAAATTTCGCGGGCAGTTTTAAATATTTTTGAAAAAGGTCTTCGGTAATGAACTGGAAATTAAATTTCCAACACGTAGATACCAAATATGTGGGAATTGCTTTTCTTTTAAACTTTTTTAATTTTTTTGAGAAAAATCATGATGGTTGGTATGGATTTTGACAAACCTTATGTTTTTGTGAAATTTCTCGGGCAGTTTTAAATATTTTTGAAAAAGGTCTTCGGTAATGAACTGGAAATTAAATTTCCAAAAGTAGATACCAAATATGTGGGGATTGGTTTTGTTTTAAACTTTTTTAATTTTTTTGGGAAAAATCATGATGGTTGGTATGGATTTTGACAAACCTTCTGTTTTTTTGAAATTTCTCCGACAGTTTTAATAATTTTTGAAAAAGGTCTTCGGTAATGAACTGGAAATTAAATTTCCAACACGTAGATACCAAATATGTGGGGATTGCTTTCCTTTTAAAGTTATTTTTTTTTGGAAAAAATCATGATGGTTGGTATGGATTTTTACAAACCTTATGTTTTTGTGAAAATTCTCGGGCAGTTTTAAATATTTTTGAAAAAGGTCTTCGGTAATGAACTGGAAATTAAATTTCTAACACGTAGATACCAAATATGTGGGTATTGCCTTTGTTTTAAAGATTTTTAATTTTTTTGGGAAAACTCATGATGGTTGGTATGGATTTTGACAAACCTTATGTTTTTGTGAAATTTCTCGAGCAGTTTTAAATATTTTTGATAAAGGTCTTCGGTAATGAACTGGAAATTAAGTTTCCAACACGTAGATACCAAATATGTTGGGATTGCTTTTGTTTTAAACTTTTTTAATTTTTTTAGGAAAAATCATGATGGTAGGTATGGATTTTGACAAAGCTTATGTTTTTGTAAAATTTCTGGGGCAATTTTAATTATTTCTGAAAAAGATCTTCGGTAATGAACTGGAAATTAAATTTCGAACACGTAGATACCAAATATGTGGGGATTGCCTTTGTTTTAAACTTTTTTAATTTTTTTGGGAAAAATCATGATGGTTGCAATGGATTTTGACAAACCTTCTGTTTTTTTGAAATTTATCGGACAGCTTTAAATATTTTTGAAAAAGGTCTTCGGTAATATAACGAGTATACTAATGCTGGCAATGTACATATTGCTGGCCTAGTTGGCGGGTTGTTATACATTTGCCAGCATAAGTATGCTGGCAATGTATAACAACCCGCCAACTAGAAGTATTGCGAGTTTATTGTGTGCCTAAATTAATATTACAAAAAACACTTCAACAATATAAAAGTATCTTTATAATATTAACTGTGATACAATACAGTTAATTACTTTTAAACATATGACTGAGATATACTTTCTCTTCTTGTTAATTTTTTTTTTATAAACATTTTCAGATAAACATTTTTTTTTTTGTTCTCCAAAACTTTTAATTTAACATATTATTTCAATTCACATCAATCATAAAAGTTTTATATTTAATTTTGAAAGAGACAGAATATGTAAAAAAAACGTTTTATTTGAAAAATTACCAATTTTGAAGTATTTATACGTATGTTACAAAATAACGAATTTAATTTTTCAAAAAAATAAATAAATATAATTTGAAAATTGTTTACATAATAATAAATATAAATTATACTTAATATACAAAACATATTTTCTTAACATAAAAAAAAAAAAAATGGATAAATTAACATTCCATTATATTATATACAATGTTATTTTACTTACTAATATATATACATATATGTATATATATATATATATATATATATATATATATTATTATATATCAATTTATTAAAAACTTATTTACAAAAAACTATTCATTTTGTATATTGTGTTTTTTATTTGTTGCACAATGTTTTAACTTTTAGCTGTCTGTAATTTTATTTCTAATCATACTGCAAATATATTTTTATAACATAATTCTACATTGCCTTAGATATTGGAAAAATATATAATTTCCAAATAACTACGGTACTTCTAAGTGGGGCTACAAAATATGTGGGGATTGTTTTAGTTTTAACCTTTTTCAAATTTTTTGTGAAAATTTTTGATGGTTTGTATTGATTTTTTTGGAAACTTGATATTTCACCGATTTCTCGGGAAATTTTGAATATTTTACGAATATGTCTTCGGGAATGAGCTGGAAATTAAATTCCCTACACGGAGATACCAAATATGTGGGGATTGCTTTCGTTTTAAACTTTTTTAATTTTTTTGGGAAAAATCATGATGGTTGGTATGGATTTTGACAAACCTTATGTTTTTGTGAAATTTCTCTGACAGTTTTAAATATTTTTGAAAAAGGTCTTCGGTATTGAACTGGAAATTAAATTTCTAACACGTACATACCAAATATGTGGGTATTGCCTTTGTTTTAAACTTTTTTATTTTTTTTGGGTTGGTATGGATATTGACAAACCTTATGTTTTTGTGAAATTTCTCGAGCAGTTTTAAATATTTTTGAAAAAGGTCTTCGGTAATGAACTGGAAAATAAATTTCCAACACGTAGATACCAAATATGTGGGGATTGCTTTTGTTTTAAACTTTTTTAATTTTTTTGGGAAAAATCTTGATGGTAGGTATGGATTTTAACAAACCTTCTGTTTTTTTGAAATTTCTCCGACAGCTTTAAATATTTTTGGTAAAGGTCTTCGGTAATAAACTGGAAATTACATTTCCAACACTTAGATACCAAATATGTGGGTATTGCCTTTGTTTTAAACTTTTTTAATTTTTTTGGGAAAAATCATGATGGTTGGTATGGATTTTGACAAACCTTATGTTTTTGTGAAAATTCTCGGGCAGTTTTAAATATTTTTGAAAAAGGTCTTCGGTAATGAACTGGAAATTAAATTTCTAACACGTAGATACCAAATATGTAGGGATTGCTTTTGTTTTAAACTTTTTTAATTTTTTTGGGAAAAATCATGATGGTTGGTATGGATTTTGACAAACCTTATGTTCTTGTAAAATTTCTCGGGCAATTTTAAATATTTTTGACAAAGGTCTTCGGTAATGAACTGGAAATTAAATTTCCAATACGTAGATACCAAATATGTGGGGTTTGCTTTTGTTTTAAACTTTTTTAATTTTTTTAGGAAAAATCATGATGGTTGGTATGGATTTTGACAATTCTTATATGTCTGTGAAATTTCTCGGAATGTTGTAAATATTTTTGAAAAAGGTCTTCGGTAATGAACTGGAAATTACATTTCCAACACGTAGATACCAAATATGTGGGTATTGCCTTTGTTTTAAACTTTTTTAATTTTTTTGGGAAAAATCATGATGGTTGGTATGGATTTTGACAAACCTTATGTTTTTGTGAAATTTCTCGGACAGTTTTAAATATTTTTGAAAAAGCTCTTTGGTAATGAACTGGAAATTAAATTTCCAACACGAAGATACCAAATATGTGTGGATTGCTTTTGTTTTAAACTTTTTTAATTTTTTTGGGAAAAATCATGATGGTTGGTATGGATTTTGACAAACCTTATGTTTTTGTGAAATTTCTCGGACAGTTTTAAATATTTTTGAAAAAGGTCTTCGGTAATGAACTGGAAATTACATTTCTAACACGTAGATACCAAATATGTGTGGATTGCTTTTATTTTAAACTTTTTTAATTTTTTTGGGAAAAATCATGATGGTTGGTATGGATTTTGACAAACCTTATGTTTTTGTGAAATTTCTCGGACAGTTTTAAATATTTTTGAAAAAGGTCTTTGGTAATGAACTGGAAATTAAATTTCCAACACGTAGATACCAAATATGTGGGTATTGCCCTTGTTTTAAACTTTTTTAATTTTTTTGGGAAAAATCATGATGGTTGGTATGGATTTTGACAAACCTTATGTTTTTGTGAAAATTCTCGGGCCGTTTTAAATATTTTTGAAAAAGGTCTTCGGTAATGAACTGGAAATTAAATTTCTAACACGTAGATACCAAATATGTAGGGATTGCTTTTCTTTTAAACTTTTATAATTTTTTTGGGAAAAATCATGATGGTTGGTATGGATTTTGACAAACCTTATGTTTTTGTGAAATTTCTCGGGCAGTTTTAAATATTTTTGACAAAGGTCTTCGGTAATGAACTGGAAATTAAATTTCCAATACGTAGATACAAAATATGTGGGGTTTGCTTTTGTTTTAAACTTTTTTAATTTTTTTGGGAAAAATCATGATGGTTGGTATGGATTTTGACAAACCTTATTTGTCTGTGAAATTTCGCTGACAGTTGTAAATATTTTTGAAAAAGGTCTTCGGTAATGAACTGGAAATTACATTTCCAACACTTAGATACCAAATATGTGGGTATTGCCTTTGTTTTAAACTTTTTTAATTTTTTTGGGAAAAATCATGATGGTTGGTATGGATTTTGACAAACCTTATGTTTTTGTGAAATTTCTCAGGCAGTTTTAAATATTTTTGAAAAAGGTCTTCGGTAATGAACTGGAAATTACATTTCTAACACGTAGATACCAAATATGTGTGGATTGCTTTTATTTTAAACTTTTTTAATTTTTTTGGGAAAAATCATGATGGTTGGTATGGATTTTGACAAACCTTATGTTTTTGTGAAATTTCTCGGGCAGTTTTAAATATTTTTGACAAAGGTCTTCGGTAATGAACTGGAAATTAAATTTCCAATACGTAGATACAAAATATGTGGGGTTTGCTTTTGTTTTAAACTTTTTTAATTTTTTTGGGAAAAATCATGATGGTTGGTATGGATTTTGACAAACCTTATTTGTCTGTGAAATTTCGCTGACAGTTGTAAATATTTTTGAAAAAGGTCTTCGGTAATGAACTGGAAATTACATTTCCAACACTTAGATACCAAATATGTGGGTATTGCCTTTGTTTTAAACTTTTTTAATTTTTTTGGGAAAAATCATGATGGTTGGTATGGATTTTGACAAACCTTATGTTTTTGTGAAATTTCTCAGGCAGTATTAAATATTTTTGAAAAAGGTCTTCGGTAATGAACTGGAAATTACATTTCTAACACGTAGATACCAAATATGTGTGGATTGCTTTTATTTTAAACTTTTTTAATTTTTTTGGGAAAAATCATGATGGTTGGTATGGATTTTGACAAACCTTATGTTTTTGTGAAATTTCTCGGACAGCTTTAAATATTTTTGATAAAGCTCTTCGGTAATGAACTGGAAATTACATTTCCAACACTTAGATACCAAATATGTGGGTATTGCCTTTGTTTTAAACTTTTTTAATTTTTTTTGGGAAAAATCATGATGGTTGGTATGGATTTTAACAAACCTGATGTTTTTGTGAAAATTCTCGGGCAGTTTTACATATATTTCAAAAAGGTCTTGGGTAATGAACTGGAAATTAAATTTCTAACACGTAGATACCAAATATGTAGGGATTGCTTTTCTTTTAAACTTTTTTAATTTTTTTGGGAAAAATCATGATGGTTGGTATGGATTTTGACAAACCTTATGTTTTTGTGAAATTTCTCGGGCAGTTTTAAATATTTTTGACAAAGGTCTTCGGTAATGAACTGGAAATTAAATTTCCAATATGTAGATACCAAATATGTGGGGTTTGCTTTTGTTTTAAACTTTTTTAATTTTTTTGGGAAAAATCATGATGGTTGGTATGGATTTTGACAAACCTTATATGTCTGTGAAATTTCGCGGACAGTTGTAAATATTTTTGAAAAAGGTCTTCGGTAATGAACTGGAAATTACATTTCCAACACTTAGATACCAAATATGTGGGTATTGCCTTTGTTTTAAACTTTTTTAATTTTTTTGGGAAAAATCATGATGGTTGGTATGGATTTTGACAAACCTTATATGTCTGTGAAATTTCGCGGACAGTTGTAAATATTTTTGAAAAAGGTCTTCGGTAATGAACTGGAAATTAAATTTCCAACACGTAGATACCAAATATGTGGGGATTGCTTTTGTATTAAACTTTTTTAATTTTTTGGGAAAAATCATGATGGTTGGTATGGATTTTGACAAACCTTATATTTCTGTGAAATTTCTCGGACAGTTTTAAATATTTTTAGAAAAGGTCTTCGATAATGAACTGGAAATTAAATTTCCAACACGTAGATACCAAATATGTGGGGATTGCTTTTGTATTAAACTTTTTTAATTTTTTGGGAAAAATCATGATGGTTGGTATGGATTTTGACAAACCTTATATTGCTGTGAAATTTCTCGGACAGTTTTAAATATTTTTGGAAAAGGTCTTCGGTAATGAATTGGAGATTAAATTTCCAACACGTGGATACCAAATACGTAGGGATTACTTTTGTTTTAAACTTTTTTAATTTTTTTGGGAAAAATCATGATGGTAGAAAAGGATTTTGACAAACCTTCTGTTTTTTTAAAATTTCTCGGACAGTTTTAATTATTTTTGAAAAAGATCTTCGGTAATGAACTGGAAATTATATTTCCAACACGTAGATACCAAATATGTGGGGATTGCTTTTGTATTAAACTTTTTTAATTTTTTGGGAAAAATCATGATGGTTGGTATGGATTTTGACAAACCTTATGCTTTTGTGTAATTTCTCGGCCAGTTTTAAATATTTTTGAAAAAGGTCTTCGGTACTGAACTGGAAATTAAATTTCCAACACGTAGATACCAAATATGTGGGGATTGCTTTTGTTTTAAACTTTTTTAATTTTTTTGGGAAAAATCATGATGGTTGGTATTGCTTTTTTTTAAACTTTTTTAATTTTTTTGGGAAAAATCATGATGGTTGGTATGGATTTTGACAAACCTTATGTTTTTGTGAAATTTCTCGGACAGTTTTAAATATTTTTGAAAAAGGTCTTCGGTAATGAACTTTAAATTACATTTCTAACACGTAGATACCAAATATGTGTGGATTGCCTTTGTTTTAAACTTTTTTAATTTTTTTGGGAAAAATCATGATGGTTGGTATGGATTTTGACAAACCTTATGTTTTTGTGAAAATTCTCGGGCAGTTTTAAATATTTTTGAAAAAGGTCTTCGGTAATGAACTGGAAATTAAATTT
>CAWVQG010000040.1:0-79781 GCA_963932195.1 Empis livida
GTTTAAAACAAAAGCAATCCCCACATATTTGGTATCTACGTGTTCGAAATTTAATTTCCAGTTCATTACCGAAGACCTTTTTTAAAAATAATTAAAATTGCCCGAGAAATTTCACAAAAACATAAGCTTTGTCAAAATCCATACCAACCATCATGATTTTTCCGAAAAAAATTAAAAAAGTTTAAAACAAAAGCAATCCCCACATATTTGGTATCTACGTGTTCGAAATTTAATTTCCAGTTCATTACCGAAGACCTTTTTCAAAAATAATTAAAATTGCCCGAGAAATTTCACAAAAACATAAGCTTTGTCAAAATCCATACCAACCATCATGATTTTTCCGAAAAAAATTAAAAAAGTTTAAAACAAAAGCAATCGCCACATATTTGGTATCTACGTGTTCGAAATTTAATTTCCAGTTCATTACCGAAAACCTTTTTCAAAAATAATTAAAATTGCCCGAGAAATTTCACAAAAACATAAGCTTTGTCAAAATCCATACCAACCATCATGATTTTTCCGAAAAAAATTGAAAAAGTTTAAAACAAAAGCAATCCCCACATATTTGGTATCTACGTGTTCGAAATTTAATTTCCAGTTCATTACCGAAGACCTTTTTCAAAAATAATTAAAATTGCCCGAGAAATTTCACAAAAACATAAGCTTTGTCAAAATCCATACCAACCATCATGATTTTTCCGAAAAAAATTAAAAAAGTTTAAAACAAAAGCAATCCCCACATATTTGGTATCTACGTGTTCGAAATTTAATTTCCAGTTCATTACCGAAAACCTTTTCAAAAATAATTAAAATTGCCCGAGAAATTTCACAAAAACATAAGCTTTGTCAAAATCCATACCAACCATCATGATTTTTCCGAAAAAAATTAAAAAAGTTTAAAACAAAAGCAATCCCCACATATTTGGTATCTACGTGTTCGAAATTTAATTTCCAGTTCATTACCGAAGACCTTTTTTAAAAATAATTAAAATTGCCCGAGAAATTTCACAAAAACATAAGCTTTGTCAAAATCCATACCAACCATCATGATTTTTCCGAAAAAAATTAAAAAAGTTTAAAACAAAAGCAATCCCCACATATTTGGTATCTACGTGTTCGAAATTTAATTTCCAGTTCATTACCGAAGACCTTTTTCAAAAATAATTAAAATTGCCCGAGAAATTTCACAAAAACATAAGCTTTGTCAAAATCCATACCAACCATCATGATTTTTCCGAAAAAAATTAAAAAAGTTTAAAACAAAAGCAATCCCCACATATTTGGTATCTACGTGTTCGAAATTTAATTTCCAGTTCATTACCGAAGACCTTTTTCAAAAATAATTAAAATTGCCCGAGAAATTTCACAAAAACATAAGCTTTGTCAATCCATACCAACCATCATGAGTTTTCCGAAAAAAATTAAAAAAGTTTAAAACAAAAGCAATCCCCACATATTTGGTATCTACGTGTTCGAAATTTAATTTCCAGTTCATTACCGAAGACCTTTTTTAAAAATAATTAAAATTGCCCGAGAAATTTCACAAAAAAATAAGCTTTGTCAAAATCCATACCAACCATCATGATTTTTCCGAAAAAAATTAAAAAAGTTTAAAACAAAAGCAATCGCCACATATTTGGTATCTACGTGTTCGAAATTTAATTTCCAGTTCATTACCGAAGACCTTTTTCAAAAATAATTAAAATTGCCCGAGAAATTTCACAAAAACATAAGCTTTGTCAAAATCCATACCAACCATCATGATTTTTCCGAAAAAAATTGAAAAAGTTTAAAACAAAAGCAATCCCCACATATTTGGTATCTACGTGTTCGAAATTTAATTTCCAGTTCATTACCGAAGACCTTTTTTCAAAAATAATTAAAATTGCCCGAGAAATTTCACAAAAACATTAGCTTTGTCAAAATCCATACCAACCATCATGATTTTTCCGAAAAAAATTAAAAAAGTTTAAAACAAAAGCAATCCCCACATATTTGGTATCTACGTGTTCGAAATTTAATTTCCAGTTCATTACCGAAAACCTTTTCAAAAATAATTAAAATTGCCCGAGAAATTTCACAAAAACATAAGCTTTGTCAAAATCCATACCAACCATCATGATTTTTCCGAAAAAAATTAAAAAAGTTTAAAACAAAAGCAATCCCCACATATTTGGTATCTACGTGTTCGAAATTTAATTTCCAGTTCATTACCGAAGACCTTTTTCAAAAATAATTAAAATTGCCCGAGAAATTTCACAAAAACATAAGCTTTGTCAAAATCCATACCAACCATCATGATTTTTCCGAAAAAAATTAAAAATGTTTAAAACAAAAGCAATCCCCACATATTTGGTATCTACGTGTTCGAAATTTAATTTCCAGTTCATTACCGAAGACCTTTTTCAAAAATAATTAAAATTGCCCGAGAAGTTTCACAAAAACATAAGCTTTGTCAAAATCCATACCAACCATCATGATTTTTCCGAAAAAAATTAAAAAAGTTTAAAACAAAAGCAATCCCCACATATTTGGTATCTACGAGTTCGAAATTTAATTTCCAGTTCATTACCGAAAACCTTTTTCAAAAATAATTAAAATTGCCCGAGAAATTTTACAAAAACATAAGCTTTGTCAAAATCCATACCAACCATCATGATTTTTCCGAAAAAAATTAAAAAAGTTTAAAACAAAAGCAATCCCCACATATTTGGTATCTACGTGTTCGAAATTTAATTTCCAGTTCATTACCGAAGACCTTTTTTAAAAATAATTAAAATTGCCCGAGAAATTTCACAAAAACATAAGCTTTGTCAAAATCCATACCAACCATCATGATTTTTCCGAAAAAAATTAAAAAAGTTTAAAACAAAAGCAATCCCCACATATTTGGTATCTACGTGTTCGAAATTTAATTTCCAGTTCATTACCGAAGACCTTTTTCAAAAATAATTAAAATTGCCCGAGAAATTTCACAAAAACATAAGCTTTTTCAAAATCCATACCAACCATCATGATTTTTCCGAAAAAAATTAAAAAAGTTTAAAACAAAAGCAATCCCCACATATTTGGTATCTCCGTGTTCGAAATTTAAATTTCCAGTTCATTACCGAAAACTTTTTTCAAAAATAATTAAAATTGCCCGAGAAATTTCACAAAAACATAAGCTTTGTCAAAATCCATACCAACCATCATGATTTTTCCGAAAAAAATTAAAAAAGTTTAAAACAAAAGCAATCCCCACATATTTGGTATCTACGTGTTCGAAATTTAATTTCCAGTTCATTACCGAAGACCTTTTTTAAAAATAATTAAAATTGCCCGAGAAATTTCACAAAAACATAAGCTTTTTCAAAATCCATACCAACCATCATGATTTTTCCGAAAAAAATTAAAAAAGTTTAAAACAAAAGCAATCCCCACATATTTGGTATCTACGTGTTCGAAATTTAATTTCCAGTTCATTACCGAAGACCTTTTTCAAAAAATAATTAAAATTGCCCGAGAAATTTCACAAAAACATAAGCTTTGTCAAAATCCATACCAACCATCATGATTTTTCCGAAAAAATTAAAAAAGTTTAAAACAAAAGCAATCCCCACATATTTGGTATCTACGTGTTCGAAATTTAATTTCCAGTTCATTACCGAAGACCTTTTTCAAAAATAATTAAAATTGCCCGAGAAATTTCACAAAAACATAAGCTTTGTCAAAATCCATACCAACCATCATGATTTTTCCGAAAAAAATTAAAAAAGTTTAAAACAAAAGCAATCCCCACATATTTGGTATCTACGTGTTCGAAATTTAATTTCCAGTTCATTACCGAAGACCTTTTTTAAAAATAATTAAAATTGCCCGAGAAATTTCACAAAAACATAAGCTTTGTCAAAATCCATACCAACCATCATGATTTTTCCGAAAAAAATTAAAAAAGTTTAAAACAAAAGCAATCCCCACATATTTGGTATCTACGTGTTCGAAATTTAATTTCCAGTTCATTACCGAAGACCTTTTTCAAAAATAATTAAAATTGCCCGAGAAATTTCACAAAAACATAAGCTTTGTCAAAATCCATACCAACCATCATGATTTTTCCGAAAAAAATTAAAAAAGTTTAAAACAAAAGCAATCGCCACATATTTGGTATCTACGTGTTCGAAATTTAATTTCCAGTTCATTACCGAAAACCTTTTTCAAAAATAATTAAAATTGCCCGAGAAATTTCACAAAAACATAAGCTTTGTCAAAATCCATACCAACCATCATGATTTTTCCGAAAAAAATTGAAAAAGTTTAAAACAAAAGCAATCCCCATATATTTGGTATCTACGTGTTCGAAATTTAATTTCCAGTTCATTACCGAAGACCTTTTTCAAAAATAATTTAAATTGCCCGAGAAATTTCACAAAAACATAAGCTTTGTCAAAATCCATACCAACCATCATGATTTTTCCGAAAAAAATAAAAAAAGTTTAAAACAAAAGCAATCCCCACATATTTGGTATCTACGTGTTCGAAATTTAATTTCCAGTTCATTACCGAAAACCTTTTTCAAAAATAATTAAAATTGCCCGAGAAATTTCACAAAAACATAAGCTTTGTCAAAATCCATACCAACCATCATGATTTTTCCGAAAAAAATTAAAAAAGTTTAAAACAAAAGCAATCCCCACATATTTGGTATCTCCGTGTTCGAAATTTAATTTCCAGTTCATTACCGAAAACTTTTTTCAAAAATAATTAAAATTGCCCGAGAAATTTCACAAAAACATAAGCTTTGTCAAAATCCATACCAACCATCATGATTTTTCCGAAAAAAATTAAAAAAGTTTAAAACAAAAGCAATCCCCACATATTTGGTATCTACGTGTTCGAAATTTAATTTCCAGTTCATTACCGAAGACCTTTTTTAAAAATAATTAAAATTGCCCGAGAAATTTCACAAAAACATAAGCTTTTTCAAAATCCATACCAACCATCATGATTTTTCCGAAAAAAATTAAAAAAGTTTAAAACAAAAGCAATCCCCACATATTTGGTATCTACGTGTTCGAAATTTAATTTCCAGTTCATTACCGAAGACCTTTTTCAAAAATAATTAAAATTGCCCGAGAAATTTCAAAAAAACATAAGCTTTGTCAAAATCCATACCAACCATCATGAGTTTTCCGAAAAAAATTAAAAAAGTTTAAAACAAAAGCAATCCCCACATATTTGGTATCTACGTGTTCGAAATTTAATTTCCAGTTCATTACCGAAGACCTTTTTCAAAAATAATTAAAATTGCCCGAGAAATTTCACAAAAACATAAGCTTTGTCAAAATCCATACCAACCATCATGATTTTTCCGAAAAAAATTAAAAAAGTTTAAAACAAAAGCAATCCCCACATATTTGGTATCTACGTGTTCGAAATTTAATTTCCAGTTCATTACCGAAGACCTTTTTTAAAAATAATTAAAATTGCCCGAGAAATTTCACAAAAACATAAGCTTTGTCAAAATCCATACCAACCATCATGATTTTTCCGAAAAAAATTAAAAAAGTTTAAAACAAAAGCAATCCCCACATATTTGGTATCTACGTGTTCGAAATTTAATTTCCAGTTCATTACCGAAGACCTTTTTCAAAAATAATTAAAATTGCCCGAGAAATTTCACAAAAACATAAGCTTTGTCAAAATCCATACCAACCATCATGATTTTTCCGAAAAAAATTAAAAAAGTTTAAAACAAAAGCAATCGCCACATATTTGGTATCTACGTGTTCGAAATTTAATTTCCAGTTCATTACCGAAAACCTTTTTCAAAAATAATTAAAATTGCCCGAGAAATTTCACAAAAACATAAGCTTTGTCAAAATCCATACCAACCATCATGATTTTTCCGAAAAAAATTGAAAAAGTTTAAAACAAAAGCAATCCCCATATATTTGGTATCTACGTGTTCGAAATTTAATTTCCAGTTCATTACCGAAGACCTTTTTCAAAAATAATTTAAATTGCCCGAGAAATTTCACAAAAACATAAGCTTTGTCAAAATCCATACCAACCATCATGATTTTTCCGAAAAAAATTAAAAAAGTTTAAAACAAAAGCAATCCCCACATATTTGGTATCTACGTGTTCGAAATTTAATTTCCAGTTCATTACCGAAAACCTTTTTCAAAAATAATTAAAATTGCCCGAGAAATTTCACAAAAACATAAGCTTTGTCAAAATCCATACCAACCATCATGATTTTTCCGAAAAAAATTAAAAAAGTTTAAAACAAAAGCAATCCCCACATATTTGGTATCTACGTGTTCGAAATTTAATTTCCAGTTCATTACCGAAGACCTTTTTTAAAAATAATTAAAATTGCCCGAGAAATTTCACAAAAACATAAGCTTTGTCAAAATCCATACCAACCATCATGATTTTTCCGAAAAAAAATTAAAAAAGTTTAAAACAAAAGCAATCCCCACATATTTGGTATCTACGTGTTCGAAATTTAATTTCCAGTTCATTACCGAAGACCTTTTTCAAAAATAATTAAAATTGCCCGAGAAATTTCACAAAAACATAAGCTTTGTCAAAATCCATACCAACCATCATGATTTTTCCGAAAAAAATTAAAAAAGTTTAAAACAAAAGCAATCCCCACATATTTGGTATCTACGTGTTCGAAATTTAATTTCCAGTTCATTACCGAAGACCTTTTTCAAAAATAATTAAAATTGCCCGAGAAATTTCACAAAAACATAAGCTTTGTCAAAATCCATACCAACCATCATGATTTTTCCGAAAAAAATTAAAAAAGTTTAAAACAAAAGCAATCCCCACATATTTGGTATCTACGTGTTCGAAATTTAATTTCCAGTTCATTACCGAAAACCTTTTTCAAAAATAATTACAATTGCCCGAGAAATTTCACAAAAACATAAGCTTTGTCAAAATCCATACCAACCATCATGATTTTTCCGAAAAAAATTAAAAAAGTTTAAAACAAAAGCAATCCCCACATATTTGGTATCTACGTGTTCGAAATTTAATTTCCAGTTCATTACCGAAGACCTTTTTCAAAAATAATTAAAATTGCCCGAGAAATTTCACAAAAACATAAGCTTTTTCAAAATCCATACCAACCATCATGATTTTTCCGAAAAAAATTAAAAAAGTTTAAAACAAAAGCAATCCCCACATATTTGGTATCTACGTGTTCGAAATTTAATTTCCAGTTCATTACCGAAAACTTTTTTCAAAAATAATTAAAATTGCCCGAGAAATTTCACAAAAACATAAGCTTTGTCAAAATCCATACCAACCATCATGATTTTTCCGAAAAAAATTAAAAAAGTTTAAAACAAAAGCAATCCCCACATATTTGGTATCTACGTGTTCGAAATTTAATTTCCAGTTCATTACCGAAGACCTTTTTTAAAAATAATTAAAATTGCCCGAGAAATTTCACAAAAACATAAGCTTTTTCAAAATCCATACCAACCATCATGATTTTTCCGAAAAAAATTAAAAAAGTTTAAAACAAAAGCAATCCCCACATATTTGGTATCTACGTGTTCGAAATTTAATTTCCAGTTCATTACCGAAGACCTTTTTCAAAAATAATTAAAATTGCCCGAGAAATTTCACAAAAACATAAGCTTTGTCAAAATCCATACCAACCATCATGAGTTTTCCGAAAAAAATTAAAAAAGTTTAAAACAAAAGCAATCCCCACATATTTGGTATCTACGTGTTCGAAATTTAATTTCCAGTTCATTACCGAAAACCTTTTTCAAAAATAATTAAAATTGCCCGAGAAATTTTACAAAAACATAAGCTTTGTCAAAATCCATACCAACCATCATGATTTTTCCGAAAAAAATTAAAAAAGTTTAAAACAAAAGCAATCCCCACATATTTGGTATCTACGTGTTCGAAATTTAATTTCCAGTTCATTACCGCAGACCTTTTTCAAAAATAATTAAAATTGCCCGAGAAATTTCACAAAAACATAAGCTTTGTCAAAATCCATACCAACCATCATGATTTTTCCGAAAAAAATTAAAAAAGTTTAAAACAAAAGCAATCCCCACATATTTGGTATCTCCGTGTTCGAAATTTAATTTCCAGTTCATTACCGAAGACCTTTTTCAAAAATAATTAAAATTGCCCGAGAAATTTCACAAAAACATAAGCTTTGTCAAAATCCATACCAACCATCATGATTTTTCCGAAAAAAATTAAAAAAGTTTAAAACAAAAGCAATCCCCACATATTTGGTATCTACGTGTTCGAAATTTAATTTCCAGTTCATTACCGAAGACCTTTTTTAAAAATAATTAAAATTGCCCGAGAAATTTCACAAAAACATAAGCTTTGTCAAAATCCATACCAACCATCATGATTTTTCCGAAAAAAATTAAAAAAGTTTAAAACAAAAGCAATCCCCACATATTTGGTATCTACGTGTTCGAAATTTAATTTCCAGTTCATTACCGAAGACCTTTTTCAAAAATAATTAAAATTGCCCGAGAAATTTCACAAAAACATAAGCTTTGTCAAAATCCATACCAACCATCATGATTTTTCCGAAAAAAATTAAAAAAGTTTAAAACAAAAGCAATCGCCACATATTTGGTATCTACGTGTTCGAAATTTAATTTCCAGTTCATTACCGAAAACCTTTTTCAAAAATAATTAAAATTGCCCGAGAAATTTCACAAAAACATAAGCTTTGTCAAAATCCATACCAACCATCATGATTTTTCCGAAAAAAATAAAAAAAGTTTAAAACAAAAGCAATCCCCACATATTTGGTATCTACGTGTTCGAAATTTAATTTCCAGTTCATTACCGAAGACCTTTTTCAAAAATAATTAAAATTGCCCGAGAAATTTCACAAAAACATAAGCTTTGTCAAAATCCATACCAACCATCATGATTTTTCCGAAAAAAATTAAAAAAGTTTAAAACAAAAGCAATCCCCACATATTTGGTATCTACGTGTTCGAAATTTAATTTCCAGTTCATTACCGAAAACCTTTTTCAAAAATAATTAAAATTGCCCGAGAAATTTCACAAAAACATAAGCTTTGTCAAAATCCATACCAACCATCATGATTTTTCCGAAAAAAATTAAAAAAGTTTAAAACAAAAGCAATCCCCACATATTTGGTATCTACGTGTTCGAAATTTAATTTCCAGTTCATTACCGAAGACCTTTTTCAAAAATAATTAAAATTGCCCGAGAAATTTCACAAAAACATAAGCTTTGTCAAAATCCATACCAACCATCATGATTTTTCCGAAAAAAATTAAAAATGTTTAAAACAAAAGCAATCCCCACATATTTGGTATCTACGTGTTCGAAATTTAATTTCCAGTTCATTACCGAAGACCTTTTTCAAAAATAATTAAATTTGCCCGAGAAGTTTCACAAAAACATAAGCTTTGTCAAAATCCATACCAACCATCATGATTTTTCCGAAAAAAATTAAAAAAGTTTAAAACAAAAGCAATCCCCACATATTTGGTATCTACGAGTTCGAAATTTAATTTCCAGTTCATTACCGAAAACCTTTTTCAAAAATAATTAAAATTGCCCGAGAAATTTTACAAAAACATAAGCTTTGTCAAAATCCATACCAACCATCATGATTTTTCCGAAAAAAATTAAAAAAGTTTAAAACAAAAGCAATCCCCACATATTTGGTATCTACGTGTTCGAAATTTAATTTCCAGTTCATTACCGAAGACCTTTTTTAAAAATAATTAAAATTGCCCGAGAAATTTCACAAAAACATAAGCTTTGTCAAAATCCATACCAACCATCATGATTTTTCCGAAAAAAATTAAAAAAGTTTAAAACAAAAGCAATCCCCACATATTTGGTATCTACGTGTTCGAAATTTAATTTCCAGTTCATTACCGAAGACCTTTTTCAAAAATAATTAAAATTGCCCGAGAAATTTCACAAAAACATAAGCTTTGTCAAAATCCATACCAACCATCATGATTTTTCCGAAAAAAATTAAAAAAGTTTAAAACAAAAGCAATCCCCACATATTTGGTATCTACGTGTTCGAAATTTAATTTCCAGTTCATTACCGAAGACCTTTTTCAAAAATAATTAAAATTGCCCGAGAAATTTCACAAAAACATAAGCTTTGTCAAAATCCATACCAACCATCATGATTTTTCCGAAAAAAATTAAAAAAGTTTAAAACAAAAGCAATCCCCACATATTTGGTATCTACGTGTTCGAAATTTAATTTCCAGTTCATTACCGAAGACCTTTTTCAAAAATAATTAAAATTGGCCGAGAAATTTCACAAAAACATAAGCTTTGTCAAAATCCATACCAACCATCATGATTTTTCCGAAAAAAATTAAAAAAGTTTAAAACAAAAGCAATCCCCACATATTTGGTATCTACGTGTTCGAAACTTAATTTCCAGTTCATTACCGAAAACCTTTTTCAAAAATAATTAAAATTGCCCGAGAAATTTCACAAAAACATAAGCTTTGTCAAAATCCATACCAACCATCATGATTTTTCCGAAAAAAATTAAAAAAGTTTAAAACAAAAGCAATCCCCACATATTTGGTATCTACGTGTTCGAAATTTAATTTCCAGTTCATTACCGAAGACCTTTTTTAAAAATAATTAAAATTGCCCGAGAAATTTCACAAAAACATAAGCTTTGTCAAAATCCATACCAACCATCATGATTTTTCCGAAAAAAATTAAAAAAGTTTAAAACAAAAGCAATCCCCACATATTTGGTATCTACGTGTTCGAAATTTAATTTCCAGTTCATTACCGAAGACCTTTTTCAAAAATAATTAAAATTGCCCGAGAAATTTCACAAAAACATAAGCTTTGTCAAAATCCATACCAACCATCATGATTTTTCCGAAAAAAATTAAAAAAGTTTAAAACAAAAGCAATCCCCACATATTTGGTATCTACGTGTTCGAAATTTAATTTCCAGTTTATTACCGAAAACCTTTTTCAAAAATAATTAAAATTGCCCGAGAAATTTCACAAAAACATAAGCTTTGTCAAAATCCATACCAATCATCATGATTTTTCCGAAAAAAATTAAAAAAGTTTAAAACAAAAGCAATCCCCACATATTTGGTATCTACGTGTTCGAAATTTAATTTCCAGTTTATTACCGAAAACCTTTTTCAAAAATAATTAAAATTGCCCGAGAAATTTCACAAAAACATAAGCTTTGTCAAAATCCATACCAACCATCATGATTTTTCCGAAAAAAATTAAAAAAGTTTAAAACAAAAGCAATCCCCACATATTTGGTATCTACGTGTTCGAAATTTAATTTCCAGTTTATTACCGAAAACCTTTTTCAAAAATAATTAAAATTGCCCGAGAAATTTCACAAAAACATAAGCTTTGTCAACCAACCATCATGATTTTTCCGAAAAAAATTAAAAAAGTTTAAAACAAAAGCAATCCCCACATATTTGGTATCTACGTGTTCGAAATTTAATTTCCAGTTCATTACCGAAGACCTTTTTCAAAAATAATTAAAATTGCCCGAGAAATTTCACAAAAACATAAGCTTTGTCAAAATCCATACCAACCATCATAATTTTTCCGAAAAAAATTAAAAAAGTTTAAAACAAAAGCAATCCCCACATATTTGGTATCTACGTGTTCGAAATTTAATTTCCAGTTCATTACCGAAGACCTTTTTCAAAAATAATTAAAATTGCCCGAGAAACTTCACAAAAACATAAGCTTTGTCAAAATCCATACCAACCATCATGATTTTTCCGAAAAAAAATAAAAAAGTTTAAAACAAAAGCAATCCCCACATATTTGGTATCTACGTGTTCGAAATTTAATTTCCAGTTCATTACCGAAGACCTTTTTAAAAAATAATTAAAATTGCCCCAGAAATTTCACAAAAATATAAGCTTTGTCAAAATCCATACCAACCATCATGATTTTTCCGAAAAAAATTAAAAAAGTTTAAAACAAAAGCAATCCGCACATATTTGGTATCTACGTGTTCGAAATTTAATTTCCAGTTCATTACCGAAGACCTTTTTCAAAAATAATTAAAATTGCCCGAGAAATTTCACAAAAACATGAGCTTTGTCAAAATCCATACCAACCATCATGATTTTTCCGAAAAAAATTAAAAAAGTTTAAAACAAAAGCAATCCCCACATATTTGGTGTCTACGTGTTCGAAATTTAATTTCCAGTTCATTACCGAAGACCTTTTTTAAAAATAATTCAAATTGCCCGAGAAATTTCACAAAAACATAAGCTTTGTCAAAATCCATACCAACCATCATGATTTTTCCGAAAAAAATTAAAAAAGTTTAAAACAAAAGCAATCCCCACATATTTGGTATCTACGTGTTCGAAATTTAATTTCCAGTTCATTACCGAAGACCTTTTTCAAAAATAATTAAAATTGCCCGAGAAATTTCACAAAAACATAAGCTTTGTCAAAATCCATACCAACCATCATGATTTTTCCGAAAAAAATTAAAAAAGTTTAAAACAAAAGCAATCCCCACATATTTGGTATCTACGTGTTCGAAATTTAATTTCCAGTTCATTACCGAAGACCTTTTTCAAAAATAATTAAAATTGCCCGAGAAATTTCACAAAAACATAAGCTTTGTCAAAATCCATACCAACCATCATGATTTTTCCGAAAAAAATTAAAAAAGTTTAAAACAAAAGCAATCCCCACATATTTGGTATCTACGTGTTCGAAATTTAATTTCCAGTTCATTACCGAAGACCTTTTTCAAAAATAATTAAAATTGCCCGAGAAATTTCACAAAAACATAAGCTTTGTCAAAATCCATACCAACCATCATGATTTTTCCGAAAAAAATTAAAAAAGTTTAAAACAAAAGCAATCCCCACATATTTGGTATCTACGTGTTCGAAATTTAATTTCCAGTTCATTACCGAAGACCTTTTTCAAAAATAATTAAAATTGCCCGAGAAATTTCACAAAAACATAAGCTTTGTCAAAATCCATACCAACCATCATGATTTTTCCGAAAAAAATTAAAAAAGTTTAAAACAAAAGCAATCCCCACATATTTGGTATCTACGTGTTCGAAATTTAATTTCCAGTTCATTACCGAAAACCTTTTTCAAAAATAATTACAATTGCCCGAGAAATTTCACAAAAACATAAGCTTTGTCAAAATCCATACCAACCATCATGATTTTTCCGAAAAAAATTAAAAAAGTTTAAAACAAAAGCAATCCCCACATATTTAGTATCTACGTGTTCGAAATTTAATTTCCAGTTCATTACCGAAGACCTTTTTCAAAAATAATTAAAATTGCCCGAGAAATTTCACAAAAACATAAGCTTTTTCAAAATCCATACCAACCATCATGATTTTTCCGAAAAAAATTAAAAAAGTTTAAAACAAAAGCAATCCCCACATATTTGGTATCTACGTGTTCGAAATTTAATTTCCAGTTCATTACCGAAAACTTTTTTCAAAAATAATTAAAATTGCCCGAGAAATTTCACAAAAACATAAGCTTTGTCAAAATCCATACCAACCATCATGATTTTTCCGAAAAAATTAAAAAAGTTTAAAACAAAAGCAATCCCCACATATTTGGTATCTACGTGTTCGAAATTTAATTTCCAGTTCATTACCGAAGACCTTTTTTAAAAATAATTAAAATTGCCCGAGAAATTTCACAAAAACATAAGCTTTGTCAAAATCCATACCAACCATCATGATTTTTCCGAAAAAAATTAAAAAAGTTTAAAACAAAAGCAATCCCCACATATTTGGTATCTACGTGTTCGAAATTTAATTTCCAGTTCATTACCGAAAACCTTTTTCAAAAATAATTAAAATTGCCCGAGAAATTTCACAAAAACATAAGCTTTGTCAAAATCCATACCAACCATCATGATTTTTCCGAAAAAAATTAAAAAAGTTTAAAACAAAAGCAATCCCCACATATTTGGTATCTACGTGTTCGAAATTTAATTTCCAGTTCATTACCGAAGACCTTTTTCAAAAATAATTAAAATTGCCCGAGAAATTTCACAAAAACATAAGCTTTTTCAAAATCCATACCAACCATCATGATTTTTCCGAAAAAAATTAAAAAAGTTTAAAACAAAAGCAATCCCCACATATTTGGTATCTACGTGTTCGAAATTTAATTTCCAGTTCATTACCGAAGACCTTTTTCAAAAATAATTAAAATTGCCCCAGAAATTTCACAAAAACATAAGCTTTGTCAAAATCCATACCAACCATCATGAGTTTTCCGAAAAAAATTAAAAAAGTTTAAAACAAAAGCAATCCCCACATATTTGGTATCTACGTGTTCGAAATTTAATTTCCAGTTCATTACCGAAAACCTTTTTCAAAAATAATTAAAATTGCCCGAGAAATTTCACAAAAACATAAGCTTTGTCAAAATCCATACCAACCATCATGATTTTTCCGAAAAAAATTAAAAAAGTTTAAAACAAAAGCAATCCCCACATATTTGGTATCTACGTGTTCGAAATTTAATTTCCAGTTCATTACCGCAGACCTTTTTCAAAAATAATTAAAATTGCCCGAGAAATTTCACAAAAACATAAGCTTTGTCAAAATCCATACCAACCATCATGATTTTTCCGAAAAAAATTAAAAAAGTTTAAAACAAAAGCAATCCCCACATATTTGGTATCTACGTGTTCGAAATTTAATTTCCAGTTTATTACCGAAGACCTTTTTCAAAAATAATTAAAATTGCCCGAGAAATTTCACAAAAACATAAGCTTTGTCAAAATCCATACCAACCATCATGATTTTTCCGAAAAAAATTAAAAAAGTTTAAAACAAAAGCAATCCCCACATATTTGGTATCTACGTGTTCGAAATTTAATTTCCAGTTCATTACCGAAGACCTTTTTTAAAAATAATTAAAATTGCCCGAGAAATTTCACAAAAACATAAGCTTTGTCAAAATCCATACCAACCATCATGATTTTTCCGAAAAAAATTAAAAAAGTTTAAAACAAAAGCAATCCCCACATATTTGGTATCTACGTGTTCGAAATTTAATTTCCAGTTCATTACCGAAAACCTTTTTCAAAAATAATTAAAATTGCCCGAGAAATTTCACAAAAACATAAGCTTTGTCAAAATCCATACCAACCATCATGATTTTTCCGAAAAAAATTAAAAAAGTTTAAAACAAAAGCAATCGCCACATATTTGGTATCTACGTGTTCGAAATTTAATTTCCAGTTCATTACCGAAAACCTTTTTCAAAAATAATTAAAATTGCCCGAGAAATTTCACAAAAACATAAGCTTTGTCAAAATCCATACCAACCATCATGATTTTTCCGAAAAAAATTGAAAAAGTTTAAAACAAAAGCAATCCCCACATATTTGGTATCTACGTGTTCGAAATTTAATTTCCAGTTCATTACCGAAGACCTTTTTCAAAAATAATTAAAATTGCCCGAGAAATTTCACAAAAACATAAGCTTTGTCAAAATCCATACCAACCATCATGATTTTTCCGAAAAAAATTAAAAAAGTTTAAAACAAAAGCAATCCCCACATATTTGGTATCTACGTGTTCGAAATTTAATTTCCAGTTCATTACCGAAAACCTTTTTCAAAAATAATTAAAATTGCCCGAGAAATTTCACAAAAACATAAGCTTTGTCAAAATCCATACCAACCATCATGATTTTTCCGAAAAAAATTAAAAAAGTTTAAAACAAAAGCAATCCCCACATATTTGGTATCTACGTGTTCGAAATTTAATTTCCAGTTCATTACCGAAGACCTTTTTCAAAAATAATTAAAATTGCCCGAGAAATTTCACAAAAACATAAGCTTTGTCAAAATCCATACCAACCATCATGATTTTTCCGAAAAAAATTAAAAAAGTTTAAAACAAAAGCAATCCCCACATATTTGGTATCTACGAGTTCGAAATTTAATTTCCAGTTCATTACCGAAAACCTTTTTCAAAAATAATTAAAATTGCCCGAGAAATTTTACAAAAACATAAGCTTTGTCAAAATCCATACCAACCATCATGATTTTTCCGAAAAAAATTAAAAAAGTTTAAAACAAAAGCAATCCCCACATATTTGGTATCTACGTGTTCGAAATTTAATTTCCAGTTCATTACCGAAGACCTTTTTTAAAAATAATTAAAATTGCCCGAGAAATTTCACAAAAACATAAGCTTTGTCAAAATCCATACCAACCATCATGATTTTTCCGAAAAAAATTAAAAAAGTTTAAAACAAAAGCAATCCCCACATATTTGGTATCTACGTGTTCGAAATTTAATTTCCAGTTCATTACCGAAGACCTTTTTCAAAAATAATTAAAATTGCCCGAGAAATTTCACAAAAACATAAGCTTTGTCAAAATCCATACCAACCATCATGATTTTTCCGAAAAAAATTAAAAAAGTTTAAAACAAAAGCAATCCCCACATATTTGGTATCTACGTGTTCGAAATTTAATTTCCAGTTCATTACCGAAGACCTTTTTCAAAAATAATTAAAATTGGCCGAGAAATTTCACAAAAACATAAGCTTTGTCAAAATCCATACCAACCATCATGATTTTTCCGAAAAAAATTAAAAAAGTTTATAACAAAAGCAATCCCCACATATTTGGTATCTACGTGTTCGAAATTTAATTTCCAGTTCATTACCGAAAACCTTTTTCAAAAATAATTAAAATTGCCCGAGAAATTTCACAAAAACATAAGCTTTGTCAAAATCCATACCAACCATCATGATTTTTCCGAAAAAAATTAAAAAAGTTTAAAACAAAAGCAATCCCCACATATTTGGTATCTACGTGTTCGAAATTTAATTTCCAGTTCATTACCGAAGACCTTTTTTAAAAATAATTAAAATTGCCCGAGAAATTTCACAAAAACATAAGCTTTGTCAAAATCCATACCAACCATCATGATTTTTCCGAAAAAAATTAAAAAAGTTTAAAACAAAAGCAATCCCCACATATTTGGTATCTACGTGTTCGAAATTTAATTTCCAGTTCATTACCGAAGACCTTTTTCAAAAATAATTAAAATTGCCCGAGAAATTTCACAAAAACATAAGCTTTGTCAAAATCCATACCAACCATCATGATTTTTCCGAAAAAAATTAAAAAAGTTTAAAACAAAAGCAATCCCCACATATTTGGTATCTACGTGTTCGAAATTTAATTTCCAGTTTATTACCGAAAACCTTTTTCAAAAATAATTAAAATTGCCCGAGAAATTTCACAAAAACATAAGCTTTGTCAACATCCATACCAACCATCATGATTTTTCCGAAAAAAATTAAAAAAGTTTAAAACAAAAGCAATCCCCACATATTTGGTATCTACGTGTTCGAAATTTAATTTCCAGTTCATTACCGAAGACCTTTTTCAAAAATAATTAAAATTGCCCGAGAAATTTCACAAAAACATAAGCTTTGTCAAAATCCATACCAACCATCATGATTTTTCCGAAAAAAATTAAAAAAGTTTAAAACAAAAGCAATCCCCACATATTTGGTATCTACGTGTTCGAAATTTAATTTCCAGTTTATTACCGAAAACCTTTTTCAAAAATAATTAAAATTGCCCGAGAAATTTCACAAAAACATAAGCTTTGTCAACCAACCATCATGATTTTTCCGAAAAAAATTAAAAAAGTTTAAAACAAAAGCAATCCCCACATATTTGGTATCTACGTGTTCGAAATTTAATTTCCAGTTCATTACCGAAGACCTTTTTCAAAAATAATTAAAATTGCCCGAGAAATTTCACAAAAACATAAGCTTTGTCAAAATCCATACCAACCATCATGATTTTTCCGAAAAAAATTAAAAAAGTTTAAAACAAAAGCAATCCCCACATATTTGGTATCTACGTGTTCGAAATTTAATTTCCAGTTCATTACCGAAGACCTTTTTCAAAAATAATTAAAATTGCCCGAGAAACTTCACAAAAACATAAGCTTTGTCAAAATCCATACCAACCATCATGATTTTTCCGAAAAAAAATAAAAAAGTTTAAAACAAAAGCAATCCCCACATATTTGGTATCTACGTGTTCGAAATTTAATTTCCAGTTCATTACCGAAGACCTTTTTAAAAAATAATTAAAATTGCCCCAGAAATTTCACAAAAACATAAGCTTTGTCAAAATCCATACCAACCATCATGATTTTTCCGAAAAAAATTAAAAAAGTTTAAAACAAAAGCAATCCGCACATATTTGGTATCTACGTGTTCGAAATTTAATTTCCAGTTCATTACCGAAGACCTTTTTCAAAAATAATTAAAATTGCCCGAGAAATTTCACAAAAACATGAGCTTTGTCAAAATCCATACCAACCATCATGATTTTTCCGAAAAAAATTAAAAAAGTTTAAAACAAAAGCAATCCCCACATATTTGGTATCTACGTGTTCGAAATTTAATTTCCAGTTCATTACCGAAGACCTTTTTTAAAAATAATTCAAATTGCCCGAGAAATTTCACAAAAACATAAGCTTTGTCAAAATCCATACCAACCATCATGATTTTTCCGAAAAAAATTAAAAAAGTTTAAAACAAAAGCAATCCCCACATATTTGGTATCTACGTGTTCGAAATTTAATTTCCAGTTCATTACCGAAGACCTTTTTCAAAAATAATTAAAATTGCCCGAGAAATTTCACAAAAACATAAGCTTTGTCAAAATCCATACCAACCATCATGATTTTTCCGAAAAAAATTAAAAAAAGTTTAAAACAAAAGCAATCCCCACATATTTGGTATCTACGTGTTCGAAATTTAATTTCCAGTTCATTACCGAAGACCTTTTTCAAAAATAATTAAAATTGCCCGAGAAATTTCACAAAAACATAAGCTTTGTCAAAATCCATACCAACCATCATGATTTTTCCGAAAAAAATTAAAAAAGTTTAAAACAAAAGCAATCCCCACATATTTGGTATCTACGTGTTCGAAATTTAATTTCCAGTTCATTACCGAAGACCTTTTTAAAAAATAATTAAAATTGCCCCAGAAATTTCACAAAAACATAAGCTTTGTCAAAATCCATACCAACCATCATGATTTTTCCGAAAAAAATTAAAAAAGTTTAAAACAAAAGCAATCCGCACATATTTGGTATCTACGTGTTCGAAATTTAATTTCCAGTTCATTACCGAAGACCTTTTTCAAAAATAATTAAAATTGCCCGAGAAATTTCACAAAAACATACGCTTTGTCAAAATCCATACCAACCATCATGATTTTTCCGAAAAAAATTAAAAAAGTTTAAAACAAAAGCAATCCCCACATATTTGGTATCTACGTGTTCGAAATTTAATTTCCAGTTTATTACCGAAAACCTTTTTCAAAAATAATTAAAATTGCCCGAGAAATTTCACAAAAACATAAGCTTTGTCAACCAACCATCATGATTTTTCCGAAAAAAATTAAAAAAGTTTAAAACAAAAGCAATCCCCACATATTTGGTATCTACGTGTTCGAAATTTAATTTCCAGTTCATTACCGAAGACCTTTTTCAAAAATAATTAAAATTGCCCGAGAAATTTCACAAAAACATAAGCTTTGTCAAAATCCATACCAACCATCATGATTTTTCCGAAAAAAATTAAAAAAGTTTAAAACAAAAGCAATCCCCACATATTTGGTATCTACGTGTTCGAAATTTAATTTCCAGTTCATTACCGAAAACCTTTTTCAAAAATAATTAAAATTGCCCGAGAAATTTCACAAAAACATAAGCTTTGTCAAAATCCATACCAACCATCATGATTTTTCCGAAAAAAATTAAAAAAGTTTAAAACCAAAGCAATCCCCACATATTTGGTATCTACGTGTTCAAAATTTAATTTCCAGTTCATTACCGAAGACCTTTTTAAAAAATAATTAAAATTGCCCCAGAAATTTCACAAAAACATAAGCTTTGTCAAAATCCATACCAACCATCATGATTTTTCCGAAAAAAATTAAAAAAGTTTAAAACAAAAGCAATCCGCACATATTTGGTATCTACGTGTTCGAAATTTAATTTCCAGTTCATTACCGAAGACCTTTTTCAAAAATAATTAAAATTGCCCGAGAAATTTCACAAAAACATGAGCTTTGTCAAAATCCATACCAACCATCATGATTTTTCCGAAAAAAATTAAAAAAGTTTAAAACAAAAGCAATCCCCACATATTTGGTATCTACGTGTTCGAAATTTAATTTCCAGTTCATTACCGAAGACCTTTTTTAAAAATAATTCAAATTGCCCGAGAAATTTCACAAAAACATAAGCTTTGTCAAAATCCATACCAACCATCATAATTTTTCCGAAAAAAATTAAAAAAGTTTAAAACAAAAGCAATCCCCACATATTTGGTATCTACGTGTTCGAAATTTAATTTCCAGTTCATTACCGAAGACCTTTTTCAAAAATAATTAAAATTGCCCGAGAAATTTCACAAAAACATAAGCTTTGTCAAAATCCATACCAACCATCATGATTTTTCCGAAAAAAATTAAAAAAGTTTAAAACAAAAGCAATCCCCACATATTTGGTATCTACGTGTTCGAAATTTAATTTCCAGTTCATTACCGAAAACCTTTTTCAAAAATAATTAAAATTGCCCGAGAAATTTCACAAAAACATAAGCTTTGTCAAAATCCATACCAACCATTATGATTTTTCCGAAAAAAATTGAAAAAGTTTAAAACAAAAGCAATCCCCACATATTTGGTATCTACGTGTTCGAAATTTAATTTCCAGTTCATTACCGAAGACCTTTTTCAAAAATAATTAAAATTGCCCGAGAAATTTTACAAAAACATAAGCTTTGTCAAAATCCATAAAAATTAAAAATGTTTAAAACAAAAGCAATCCCCACATATTTGGTATCTACGTGTTCGAAATTTAATTTCCAGTTCATTACCGAAGACCTTTTTCAAAAATAATTAAAATTGCCCGAGAAATTTCACAAAAACATAAGCTTTGTCAAAATCCATACCAACCATCATGATTTTTCCGAAAAAAATTAAAAAAGTTTAAAACAAAAGCAATCCCCACATATTTGGTATCTACGTGTTCGAAATTTAATTTCCAGTTCATTACCGAAAACCTTTTTCAAAAATAATTAAAATTGCCCGAGAAATTTTACAAAAACATAAGCTTTGTCAAAATCCATACCAACCATCATGATTTTTCCGAAAAAAATTAAAAAAGTTTAAAACAAAAGCAATCCCCACATATTTGGTATCTACGTGTTCGAAATTTAATTTCCAGTTCATTACCGAAGACCTTTTTCAAAAATAATTAAAATTGCCCGAGAAATTTCACAAAAACATAAGCTTTGTCAAAATCCATACCAACCATCATGATTTTTCCGAAAAAAAGTAAAAAAGTTTAAAACAAAAGCAATCCCCACATATTTGGTATCTACGTGTTCGAAATTTAATTTCCAGTTCATTACCGAAGACCTTTTTCAAAAATAATTAAAATTGTCCGAGAAATTTCACAAAAACATAAGCTTTGTCAAAATCCATACCAACCATCATGATTTTTCCGAAAAAAATTAAAAAAGTTTAAAACAAAAGCAATCCCCACATATTTGGTATCTACGTGTTCGAAATTTAATTTCCAGTTCATTACCGAAGACCTTTTTCAAAAATAATTAAAATTGCCGGAGAAATTTCACAAAAACATAAGCTTTGTCAAAATCCATACCAACCATCATGATTTTTCCCAAAAAAATTAAAAAAGTTTAAAACAAAAGCAATCCTCACATATTTGGTATCTACGTGTTCGAAATTTATTTTCCAGTTCATTACCGAAGACCTTTTTCAAAAATAATTAAAATCGCCCGAGAAATTTCACAAAAACATAAGCTTTGTCAAAATCCATACCAACCATCATGATTTTTCCGAAAAAAATTAAAAAAGTTTAAAACAAAAGCAATCCTCACATATTTGGTATCTACGTGTTCGAAATTTAATTTCCAGTTCATTACCGAAGACCTTTTTCAAAAATAATTAAAATTGCCCGAGAAATTTCACAAAAACATAAGCTTTGTCAAAATCCATACTAACCATCATGATTTTTCCGAAAAAAATTAAAAAAGTTTAAAACAAAAGCAATCCCCACATATTTGGTATCTACGTGTTCGAAATTTAATTTCCAGTTCATTACCGAAGACCTTTTTCAAAAATAATTAAAATTGCCCGAGAAATTTCACAAAAACATAAGCTTTGTCAAAATCCATACCAACCATCATGATTTTTCCGAAAAAAATTAAAAAAGTTTAAAACAAAAGCAATCCTCACATATTTGGTATCTACGTGTTCGAAATTTAATTTCCAGTTCATTACCGAAGACCTTTTTCAAAAATAATTAAAATTGTCCGAGAAATTTCACAAAAACATAAGCTTTGTCAAAATCCATACTAACCATCATGATTTTTCCGAAAAAAATTAAAAAAGTTTAAAACAAAAGCAATCCCCACATATTTGGTATCTACGTGTTCGAAATTTAATTTCCAGTTCATTACCGAAGACCTTTTTCAAAAATAATTAAAATTGCCCGAGAAATTTCACAAAAATTTTTGTTTTAAACTTTTTTAAACCATCATGATTTTTCCGAAAAAAATTAAAAAAGTTTAAAACAAAAGCAATCCTCACATATTTGGTATCTACGTGTTCGAAATTTAATTTCCAGTTCATTACCGAAGACCTTTTTCAAAAATAATTAAAATTGTCCGAGAAATTTCACAAAAACATAAGCTTTGTCAAAATCCATACTAACCATCATGATTTTTCCGAAAAAAATTAAAAAAGTTTAAAACAAAAGCAATCCTCACATATTTGGTATCTACCTGTTCGAAATTTAATTTCCAGTTCATTACCGAAGACCTTTTTCAAAAATAATTAAAATTGCCCGAGAAATTTCACAAAAACATAAGCTTTGTCAAAATCCATTCCAACCATCATGATTTTTCCGAAAAATATTAAAAAAGTTTAAAACAAAAGCAATCCGCACATATTTGGTATCTACGTGTTCGAAATTTAATTTCCAGTTCATTACCGAAGACCTTTTTCAAAAATAATTAAAATTGTCCGAGAAATTTCACAAAAACATAAGCTTTGTCAAAATCCATACCAACCATCATGATTTTTCCGAAAAAAATTAAAAAAGTTTAAAACAAAAGCAATCCCCACATATTTGGTATCTACGTGTTCGAAATTTAATTTCCAGTTCGTTACCGAAGACCTTTTTCAAAAATAATTAAAATTGTCCGAGAAATTTCACAAAAACATAAGCTTTGTCAAAATCCATACCAACCATCATGATTTTTCCCAAAAAAATTAAAAAAGTTTAAAACAAAAGCAATCCTCACATATTTGGTATCTACGTGTTCGAAATTTATTTTCCAGTTCATTACCGAAGACCTTTTTCAAAAATAATTAAAATTGTCCGAGAAATTTCACAAAAACATAAGCTTTGTCAAAATCCATACCAACCATCATGATTTTTCCGAAAAAAATTAAAAAAGTTTAAAACAAAAGCAATCCCCACATATTTGGTATCTACGTGTTCGAAATTTATTTTCCAGTTCATTACCGAAGACCTTTTTCAAAAATAATTAAAATTGCCCGAGAAATTTCACAAAAACATAAGCTTTGTCAAAATCCATACCAACCATCATGATTTTTCCGAAAAAAATTAAAAAAGTTTAAAACAAAAGCAATCCTCACATATTTGGTATCTACGTGTTCGAAATTTAATTTCCAGTTCATTACCGAAGACCTTTTTCAAAAATAATTAAAATTGCCCGAGAAATTTCACAAAAACATAAGCTTTGTCAAAATCCATACTAACCATCATGATTTTTCCGAAAAAAATTAAAAAAGTTTAAAACAAAAGCAATCCCCACATATTTGGTATCTACGTGTTCGAAATTTAATTTCCAGTTCATTACCGAAGACCTTTTTCAAAAATAATTAAAATTGCCCGAGAAATTTCACAAAAACATAAGCTTTGTCAAAATCCATACCAACCATCATGATTATTCCGAAAAAAATTAAAAAAGTTTAAAACAAAAGCAATCCTCACATATTTGGTATCTACGTGTTCGAAATTTAATTTCCAGTTCATTACCGAAGACCTTTTTCAAAAATAATTAAAATTGCCCGAGAAATTTCACAAAAACATAAGCTTTGTCAAAATCCATACTAACCATCATGATTTTTCCGAAAAAAATTAAAAAAGTTTAAAACAAAAGCAATCCCCACATATTTGGTATCTACGTGTTCGAAATTTAATTTCCAGTTCATTACCGAAGACCTTTTTCAAAAATAATTAAAATTGCCCGAGAAATTTCACAAAAACATAAGCTTTGTCAAAATCCATACCAACCATCATGATTTTTCCGAAAAAAATTAAAAAAGTTTAAAACAAAAGCAATCCTCACATATTTGGTATCTACGTGTTCGAAATTTAATTTCCAGTTCATTACCGAAGACCTTTTTCAAAAATAATTAAAATTGCCCGAGAAATTTCACAAAAACATAAGCTTTGTCAAAATCCATACTAACCATCATGATTTTTCCGAAAAAAATTAAAAAAGTTTAAAACCAAAGCAATCCCCACATATTTGGTATCTACGTGTTCGAAATTTAATTTCCAGTTCATTACCGAAGACCTTTTTCAAAAATAATTAAAATTGCCCGAGAAATTTCACAAAAACATAAGCTTTGTCAAAATCCATACTAACCATCATGATTTTTCCGAAAAAAATTAAAAAAGTTTAAAACAAAAGCAATCCCCACATATTTGGTATCTACGTGTTCGAAATTTAATTTCCAGTTCATTACCGAAGACCTTTTTCAAAAATAATTAAAATTGCCCGAGAAATTTCACAAAAACATAAGCTTTGTCAAAATCCATACTAACCATCATGATTTTTCCGAAAAAAATTAAAAAAGTTTAAAACAAAAGCAATCCCCACATATTTGGTATCTACGTGTTCGAAATTTAATTTCCAGTTCGTTACCGAAGACCTTTTTCAAAAATAATTAAAATTGCCCGAGAAATTTCACAAAAACATAAGCTTTGTCAAAATCCATACTAACCATCATGATTTTTCCGAAAAAAATTAAAAAAGTTTAAAACAAAAGCAATCCCCACATATTTGGTATCTACGTGTTCGAAATTTAATTTCCAGTTCATTACCGAAGACCTTTTTCAAAAATAATTAAAATTGCCCGAGAAATTTCACAAAAACATAAGCTTTGTCAAAATCCATACTAACCATCATGATTTTTCCGAAAAAAATTAAAAAAGTTTAAAACAAAAGCAATCCCCACATATTTGGTATCTACGTGTTCGAAATTTAATTTCCAGTTCATTACCGAAGACCTTTTTCAAAAATAATTAAAATTGCCGGAGAAATTTCACAAAAACATAAGCTTTGTCAAAATCCATACCAACCATCATGATTTTTCCGAAAAAAATTAAAAAAGTTTAAAACAAAAGCAATCCTCACATATTTGGTATCTACGTGTTCGAAATTTAATTTCCAGTTCATTACCGAAGACCTTTTTCAAAAATAATTAAAATTGCCGGAGAAATTTCACAAAAACATAAGCTTTGTCAAAATCCATACCAACCATCATGATTTTTCCCAAAAAAATTAAAAAAGTTTAAAACAAAAGCAATCCTCACATATTTGGTATCTACGTGTTCGAAATTTATTTTCCAGTTCATTGCCGAAGACCTTTTTCAAAAATAATTAAAATTGCCCGAGAAATTTCACAAAAACATAAGCTTTGTCAAAATCCATACCAACCATCATGATTTTTCCGAAAAAAATTAAAAAAGTTTAAAACAAAAGCAATCCTCACATATTTGGTATCTACGTGTTCGAAATTTAATTTCCAGTTCATTACCGAAGACCTTTTTCAAAAATAATTAAAATTGCCCGAGAAATTTCACAAAAACATAAGCTTTGTCAAAATCCATACTAACCATCATGATTTTTCCGAAAAAAATTAAAAAAGTTTAAAACAAAAGCAATCCCCACATATTTGGTATCTACGTGTTCGAAATTTAATTTCCAGTTCATTACCGAAGACCTTTTTCAAAAATAATTAAAATTGCCCGAGAAATTTCACAAAAACATAAGCTTTGTCAAAATCCATACTAACCATCATGATTTTTCCGAAAAAAATTAAAAAAGTTTAAAACAAAAGCAATCCCCACATATTTGGTATCTACGTGTTCGAAATTTAATTTCCAGTTCATTACCGAAGACCTTTTTCAAAAATAATTAAAATTGCCCGAGAAATTTCACAAAAACATAAGCTTTGTCAAAATCCATACTAACCATCATGATTTTTCCGAAAAAAATTAAAAAAGTTTAAAACAAAAGCAATCCCCACATATTTGGTATCTACGTGTTCGAAATTTAATTTCCAGTTCGTTACCGAAGACCTTTTTCAAAAATAATTAAAATTGCCCGAGAAATTTCACAAAAACATAAGCTTTGTCAAAATCCATACTAACCATCATGATTTTTCCGAAAAAAATTAAAAAAGTTTAAAACAAAAGCAATCCCCACATATTTGGTATCTACGTGTTCGAAATTTAATTTCCAGTTCATTACCGAAGACCTTTTTCAAAAATAATTAAAATTGCCCGAGAAATTTCACAAAAACATAAGCTTTGTCAAAATCCATACTAACCATCATGATTTTTCCGAAAAAAATTAAAAAAGTTTAAAACAAAAGCAATCCCCACATATTTGGTATCTACGTGTTCGAAATTTAATTTCCAGTTCGTTACCGAAGACCTTTTTCAAAAATAATTAAAATTGCCCGAGAAATTTCACAAAAACATAAGCTTTGTCAAAATCCATACCAACCATCATGATTTTTCCGAAAAAAATTAAAAAAGTTTAAAACAAAAGCAATCCCCACATATTTGGTATCTACGTGTTCGAAATTTAATTTCCAGTTCATTACCGAAGACCTTTTTCAAAAATAATTAAAATTGCCCGAGAAATTTCACAAAAACATAAGCTTTGTCAAAATCCATACTAACCATCATGATTTTTCCGAAAAAAATTAAAAAAGTTTAAAACAAAAGCAATCCCCACATATTTGGTATCTACGTGTTCGAAATTTAATTTCCAGTTCATTACCGAAGACCTTTTTCAAAAATAATTAAAATTGCCCGAGAAATTTCACAAAAACATAAGCTTTGTCAAAATCCATACTAACCATCATGATTTTTCCGAAAAAAATTAAAAAAGTTTAAAACAAAAGCAATCCCCACATATTTGGTATCTACGTGTTCGAAATTTCATTTCCAGTTCGTTACCGAAGACCTTTTTCAAAAATAATTAAAATTGCCCGAGAAATTTCACAAAAACATAAGCTTTGTCAAAATCCATACTAACCATCATGATTTTTCCGAAAAAAATTAAAAAAGTTTAAAACAAAAGCAATCCCCACATATTTGGTATCTACGTGTTCGAAATTTAATTTCCAGTTCATTACCGAAGACCTTTTTCAAAAATAATTAAAATTGCCCGAGAAATTTCACAAAAACATAAGCTTTGTCAAAATCCATACTAACCATCATGATTTTTCCGAAAAAAATTAAAAAAGTTTAAAACAAAAGCAATCCCCACATATTTGGTATCTACGTGTTCGAAATTTAATTTCCAGTTCGTTACCGAAGACCTTTTTCAAAAATAATTAAAATTGCCCGAGAAATTTCACAAAAACATAAGCTTTGTCAAAATCCATACCAACCATCATGATTTTTCCGAAAAAAATTAAAAAAGTTTAAAACAAAAGCAATCCCCACATATTTGGTATCTACGTGTTCGAAATTTAATTTCCAGTTCATTACCGAAGACCTTTTTCAAAAATAATTAAAATTGCCCGAGAAATTTCACAAAAACATAAGCTTTGTCAAAATCCATACTAACCATCATGATTTTTCCGAAAAAAATTAAAAAAGTTTAAAACAAAAGCAATCCCCACATATTTGGTATCTACGTGTTCGAAATTTAATTTCCAGTTCATTACCGAAGACCTTTTTCAAAAATAATTAAAATTGCCCGAGAAATTTCACAAAAACATAAGCTTTGTCAAAATCCATACTAACCATCATGATTTTTCCGAAAAAAATTAAAAAAGTTTAAAACAAAAGCAATCCCCACATATTTGGTATCTACGTGTTCGAAATTTAATTTCCAGTTCGTTACCGAAGACCTTTTTCAAAAATAATTAAAATTGCCCGAGAAATTTCACAAAAACATAAGCTTTGTCAAAATCCATACTAACCATCATGATTTTTCCGAAAAAAATTAAAAAAGTTTAAAACAAAAGCAATCCCCACATATTTGGTATCTACGTGTTCGAAATTTAATTTCCAGTTCATTACCGAAGACCTTTTTCAAAAATAATTAAAATTGCCCGAGAAATTTCACAAAAACATAAGCTTTGTCAAAATCCATACTAACCATCATGATTTTTCCGAAAAAAATTAAAAAAGTTTAAAACAAAAGCAATCCCCACATATTTGGTATCTACGTGTTCGAAATTTAATTTCCAGTTCATTACCGAAGACCTTTTTCAAAAATAATTAAAATTGCCCGAGAAATTTCACAAAAACATAAGCTTTGTCAAAATCCATACCAACCATCATGATTTTTCCGAAAAAAATTAAAAAAGTTTAAAACAAAAGCAATCCTCACATATTTGGTATCTACGTGTTCGAAATTTAATTTCCAGTTCATTACCGAAGACCTTTTTCAAAAATAATTAAAATTGCCGGAGAAATTTCACAAAAACATAAGCTTTGTCAAAATCCATACCAACCATCATGATTTTTCCCAAAAAAATTAAAAAAGTTTAAAACAAAAGCAATCCTCACATATTTGGTATCTACGTGTTCGAAATTTATTTTCCAGTTCATTGCCGAAGACCTTTTTCAAAAATAATTAAAATTGCCCGAGAAATTTCACAAAAACATAAGCTTTGTCAAAATCCATACCAACCATCATGATTTTTCCGAAAAAAATTAAAAAAGTTTAAAACAAAAGCAATCCTCACATATTTGGTATCTACGTGTTCGAAATTTAATTTCCAGTTCATTACCGAAGACCTTTTTCAAAAATAATTAAAATTGCCCGAGAAATTTCACAAAAACATAAGCTTTGTCAAAATCCATACTAACCATCATGATTTTTCCGAAAAAAATTAAAAAAGTTTAAAACAAAAGCAATCCCCACATATTTGGTATCTACGTGTTCGAAATTTAATTTCCAGTTCATTACCGAAGACCTTTTTCAAAAATAATTAAAATTGCCCGAGAAATTTCACAAAAACATAAGCTTTGTCAAAATCCATACTAACCATCATGATTTTTCCGAAAAAAATTAAAAAAGTTTAAAACAAAAGCAATCCCCACATATTTGGTATCTACGTGTTCGAAATTTAATTTCCAGTTCATTACCGAAGACCTTTTTCAAAAATAATTAAAATTGCCCGAGAAATTTCACAAAAACATAAGCTTTGTCAAAATCCATACTAACCATCATGATTTTTCCGAAAAAAATTAAAAAAGTTTAAAACAAAAGCAATCCCCACATATTTGGTATCTACGTGTTCGAAATTTAATTTCCAGTTCGTTACCGAAGACCTTTTTCAAAAATAATTAAAATTGCCCGAGAAATTTCACAAAAACATAAGCTTTGTCAAAATCCATACTAACCATCATGATTTTTCCGAAAAAAATTAAAAAAGTTTAAAACAAAAGCAATCCCCACATATTTGGTATCTACGTGTTCGAAATTTAATTTCCAGTTCATTACCGAAGACCTTTTTCAAAAATAATTAAAATTGCCCGAGAAATTTCACAAAAACATAAGCTTTGTCAAAATCCATACTAACCATCATGATTTTTCCGAAAAAAATTAAAAAAGTTTAAAACAAAAGCAATCCCCACATATTTGGTATCTACGTGTTCGAAATTTAATTTCCAGTTCGTTACCGAAGACCTTTTTCAAAAATAATTAAAATTGCCCGAGAAATTTCACAAAAACATAAGCTTTGTCAAAATCCATACCAACCATCATGATTTTTCCGAAAAAAATTAAAAAAGTTTAAAACAAAAGCAATCCCCACATATTTGGTATCTACGTGTTCGAAATTTAATTTCCAGTTCATTACCGAAGACCTTTTTCAAAAATAATTAAAATTGCCCGAGAAATTTCACAAAAACATAAGCTTTGTCAAAATCCATACTAACCATCATGATTTTTCCGAAAAAAATTAAAAAAGTTTAAAACAAAAGCAATCCCCACATATTTGGTATCTACGTGTTCGAAATTTAATTTCCAGTTCATTACCGAAGACCTTTTTCAAAAATAATTAAAATTGCCCGAGAAATTTCACAAAAACATAAGCTTTGTCAAAATCCATACTAACCATCATGATTTTTCCGAAAAAAATTAAAAAAGTTTAAAACAAAAGCAATCCCCACATATTTGGTATCTACGTGTTCGAAATTTCATTTCCAGTTCGTTACCGAAGACCTTTTTCAAAAATAATTAAAATTGCCCGAGAAATTTCACAAAAACATAAGCTTTGTCAAAATCCATACTAACCATCATGATTTTTCCGAAAAAAATTAAAAAAGTTTAAAACAAAAGCAATCCCCACATATTTGGTATCTACGTGTTCGAAATTTAATTTCCAGTTCATTACCGAAGACCTTTTTCAAAAATAATTAAAATTGCCCGAGAAATTTCACAAAAACATAAGCTTTGTCAAAATCCATACTAACCATCATGATTTTTCCGAAAAAAATTAAAAAAGTTTAAAACAAAAGCAATCCCCACATATTTGGTATCTACGTGTTCGAAATTTAATTTCCAGTTCGTTACCGAAGACCTTTTTCAAAAATAATTAAAATTGCCCGAGAAATTTCACAAAAACATAAGCTTTGTCAAAATCCATACCAACCATCATGATTTTTCCGAAAAAAATTAAAAAAGTTTAAAACAAAAGCAATCCCCACATATTTGGTATCTACGTGTTCGAAATTTAATTTCCAGTTCATTACCGAAGACCTTTTTCAAAAATAATTAAAATTGCCCGAGAAATTTCACAAAAACATAAGCTTTGTCAAAATCCATACTAACCATCATGATTTTTCCGAAAAAAATTAAAAAAGTTTAAAACAAAAGCAATCCCCACATATTTGGTATCTACGTGTTCGAAATTTAATTTCCAGTTCATTACCGAAGACCTTTTTCAAAAATAATTAAAATTGCCCGAGAAATTTCACAAAAACATAAGCTTTGTCAAAATCCATACTAACCATCATGATTTTTCCGAAAAAAATTAAAAAAGTTTAAAACAAAAGCAATCCCCACATATTTGGTATCTACGTGTTCGAAATTTAATTTCCAGTTCGTTACCGAAGACCTTTTTCAAAAATAATTAAAATTGCCCGAGAAATTTCACAAAAACATAAGCTTTGTCAAAATCCATACCAACCATCATGATTTTTCCGAAAAAAATTAAAAAAGTTTAAAACAAAAGCAATCCCCACATATTTGGTATCTACGTGTTCGAAATTTAATTTCCAGTTCATTACCGAAGACCTTTTTCAAAAATAATTAAAATTGCCCGAGAAATTTCACAAAAACATAAGCTTTGTCAAAATCCATACTAACCATCATGATTTTTCCGAAAAAAATTAAAAAAGTTTAAAACAAAAGCAATCCCCACATATTTGGTATCTACGTGTTCGAAATTTAATTTCCAGTTCATTACCGAAGACCTTTTTCAAAAATAATTAAAATTGCCCGAGAAATTTCACAAAAACATAAGCTTTGTCAAAATCCATACTAACCATCATGATTTTTCCGAAAAAAATTAAAAAAGTTTAAAACAAAAGCAATCCCCACATATTTGGTATCTACGTGTTCGAAATTTAATTTCCAGTTCGTTACCGAAGACCTTTTTCAAAAATAATTAAAATTGCCCGAGAAATTTCACAAAAACATAAGCTTTGTCAAAATCCATACTAACCATCATGATTTTTCCGAAAAAAATTAAAAAAGTTTAAAACAAAAGCAATCCCCACATATTTGGTATCTACGTGTTCGAAATTTAATTTCCAGTTCATTACCGAAGACCTTTTTCAAAAATAATTAAAATTGCCCGAGAAATTTCACAAAAACATAAGCTTTGTCAAAATCCATACTAACCATCATGATTTTTCCGAAAAAAATTAAAAAAGTTTAAAACAAAAGCAATCCCCACATATTTGGTATCTACGTGTTCAAAATTTAATTTCCAGTTCATTACCGAAGACCTTTTTCAAAAATAATTAAAATTGCCCGAGAAATTTCACAAAAACATAAGCTTTGTCAAAATCCATACCAACCATCATGATTTTTCCGAAAAAAATTAAAAAAGTTTAAAACAAAAGCAATCCCCACATATTTGGTATCTACGTGTTCGAAATTTAATTTCCAGTTCGTTACCGAAGACCTTTTTCAAAAATAATTAAAATTGATCGAGAAATTTCACAAAAACATAAGCTTTGTCAAAATCCATACTAACCATCATGATTTTTCCGAAAAAAATTAAAAAAGTTTAAAACAAAAGCAATCCCCACATATTTGGTATCTACGTGTTCGAAATTTAATTTCCAGTTCATTACCGAAGACCTTTTTCAAAAATAATTAAAATTGCCCGAGAAATTTCACAAAAACATAAGCTTTGTCAAAATCCATACTAACCATCATGATTTTTCCGAAAAAAATTAAAAAAGTTTAAAACAAAAGCAATCCCCACATATTTGGTATCTACGTGTTCGAAATTTAATTTCCAGGTCGTTACCGAAGACCTTTTTCAAAAATAATTAAAATTGCCCGAGAAATTTCACAAAAACATAAGCTTTGTCAAAATCCATACTAACCATCATGATTTTTCCGAAAAAAATTAAAAAAGTTTAAAACAAAAGCAATCCCCACATATTTGGTATCTACGTGTTCGAAATTTAATTTCCAGTTCATTACCGAAGACCTTTTTCAAAAATAATTAAAATTGCCCGAGAAATTTCACAAAAACATAAGCTTTGTCAAAATCCATACTAACCATCCCCACATATTTGGTATCTACGTGTTCGTAATTAAAAAAGTTTAAAACAAAAGCAATCCCCACATATTTGGTATCTACGTGTTCGAAATTTAATTTCCAGTTCGTTACCGAAGACCTTTTTCAAAAATAATTAAAATTGCCCGAGAAATTTCACAAAAACATAAGCTTTGTCAAAATCCATACTAACCATCATGATTTTTCCGAAAAAAATTAAAAAAGTTTAAAACAAAAGCAATCCCCACATATTTGGTATCTACGTGTTCGAAATTTAATTTCCAGTTCATTACCGAAGACCTTTTTCAAAAATAATTAAAATTGCCCGAGAAATTTCACAAAAACATAAGCTTTGTCAAAATCCATACTAACCATCATGATTTTTCCGAAAAAAATTAAAAAAGTTTAAAACAAAAGCAATCCCCACATATTTGGTATCTACGTGTTCGAAATTTAATTTCCAGTTCGTTACCGAAGACCTTTTTCAAAAATAATTAAAATTGCCCGAGAAATTTCACAAAAACATAAGCTTTGTCAAAATCCATACCAACCATCATGATTTTTCCGAAAAAAATTAAAAAAGTTTAAAACAAAAGCAATCCCCACATATTTGGTATCTACGTGTTCGAAATTTAATTTCCAGTTCATTACCGAAGACCTTTTTCAAAAATAATTAAAATTGCCCGAGAAATTTCACAAAAACATAAGCTTTGTCAAAATCCATACTAACCATCATGATTTTTCCGAAAAAAATTAAAAAAGTTTAAAACAAAAGCAATCCCCACATATTTGGTATCTACGTGTTCGAAATTTAATTTCCAGTTCATTACCGAAGACCTTTTTCAAAAATAATTAAAATTGCCCGAGAAATTTCACAAAAACATAAGCTTTGTCAAAATCCATACCAACCATCATGATTTTTCCGAAAAAAATTAAAAAAGTTTAAAACAAAAGCAATCCCCACATATTTGGTATCTACGTGTGCGAAATTTAATTTCCAGTTCGTTACCGAAGACCTTTTTCAAAAATAATTAAAATTGCCCGAGAAATTTCACAAAAACATAAGCTTTGTCAAAATCCATACTAACCATCATGATTTTTCCGAAAAAAATTAAAAAAGTTTAAAACAAAAGCAATCCCCACATATTTGGTATCTACGTGTTCGAAATTTAATTTCCAGTTCATTACCGAAGACCTTTTTCAAAAATAATTAAAATTGCCCGAGAAATTTCACAAAAACATAAGCTTTGTCAAAATCCATACTAACCATCATGATTTTTCCGAAAAAAATTAAAAAAGTTTAAAACAAAAGCAATCCCCACATATTTGGTATCTACGTGTTCGAAATTTAATTTCCAGTTCGTTACCGAAGACCTTTTTCAAAAATAATTAAAATTGCCCGAGAAATTTCACAAAAACATAAGCTTTGTCAAAATCCATACTAACCATCATGATTTTTCCGAAAAAAATTAAAAAAGTTTAAAACAAAAGCAATCCCCACATATTTGGTATCTACGTGTTCGAAATTTAATTTCCAGTTCATTACCGAAGACTTTTTTCAAAAATAATTAAAATTGCCCGAGAAATTTCACAAAAACATAAGCTTTGTCAAAATCCATACTAACCATCATGATTTTTCCGAAAAAAATTAAAAAAGTTTAAAACAAAAGCAATCCTCACATATTTGGTATCTACGTGTTCGAAATTTAATTTCCAGTTCATTACCGAAGACCTTTTTCAAAAATAATTAAAATTGCCCGAGAAATTTCACAAAAACATAAGCTTTGTCAAAATCCATACCAACCATCATGATTTTTCCGAAAAAAATTAAAAAAGTTTAAAACAAAAGCAATCCTCACATATTTGGTATCTACGTGTTCGAAATTTAATTTCCAGTTCATTACCGAAGACCTTTTTCAAAAATAATTAAAATTGCCGTAGAAATTTCACAAAAACATAAGCTTTGTCAAAATCCATACCAACCATCATGATTTTTCCGAAAAAAATTAAAAAAGTTTAAAACAAAAGCAATCCTCACATATTTGGTATCTACGTGTTCGAAATTTATTTTCCAGTTCATTACCGAAGACCTTTTTCAAAAATAATTAAAATTGCCCGAGAAATTTCACAAAAACATAAGCTTTGTCAAAATCCATACCAACCATCATGATTTTTCCGAAAAAAATTAAAAAAGTTTAAAACAAAAGCAATCCTCACATATTTGGTATCTACGTGTTCGAAATTTAATTTCCAGTTCATTACCGAAGACCTTTTTCAAAAATAATTAAAATTGCCCGAGAAATTTCACAAAAACATAAGCTTTGTCAAAATCCATACTAACCATCATGATTTTTCCGAAAAAAATTAAAAAAGTTTAAAACAAAAGCAATCCCCACATATTTGGTATCTACGTGTTCGAAATTTAATTTCCAGGTCGTTACCGAAGACCTTTTTCAAAAATAATTAAAATTGCCCGAGAAATTTCACAAAAACATAAGCTTTGTCAAAATCCATACTAACCATCATGATTTTTCCGAAAAAAATTAAAAAAGTTTAAAACAAAAGCAATCCCCACATATTTGGTATCTACGTGTTCGAAATTTAATTTCCAGTTCATTACCGAAGACCTTTTTCAAAAATAATTAAAATTGCCCGAGAAATTTCACAAAAACATAAGCTTTGTCAAAATCCATACTAACCATCATGATTTTTCCGAAAAAAATTAAAAAAGTTTAAAACAAAAGCAATCCCCACATATTTGGTATCTACGTGTTCGAAATTTAATTTCCAGTTCGTTACCGAAGACCTTTTTCAAAAATAATTAAAATTGCCCGAGAAATTTCACAAAAACATAAGCTTTGTCAAAATCCATACTAACCATCATGATTTTTCCGAAAAAAATTAAAAAAGTTTAAAACAAAAGCAATCCCCACATATTTGGTATCTACGTGTTCGAAATTTAATTTCCAGTTCATTACCGAAGACCTTTTTCAAAAATAATTAAAATTGCCCGAGAAATTTCACAAAAACATAAGCTTTGTCAAAATCCATACTAACCATCATGATTTTTCCGAAAAAAATTAAAAAAGTTTAAAACAAAAGCAATCCCCACATATTTGGTATCTACGTGTTCGAAATTTAATTTCCAGTTCGTTACCGAAGACCTTTTTCAAAAATAATTAAAATTGCCCGAGAAATTTCACAAAAACATAAGCTTTGTCAAAATCCATACCAACCATCATGATTTTTCCGAAAAAAATTAAAAAAGTTTAAAACAAAAGCAATCCCCACATATTTGGTATCTACGTGTTCGAAATTTAATTTCCAGTTCATTACCGAAGACCTTTTTCAAAAATAATTAAAATTGCCCGAGAAATTTCACAAAAACATAAGCTTTGTCAAAATCCATACTAACCATCATGATTTTTCCGAAAAAAATTAAAAAAGTTTAAAACAAAAGCAATCCCCACATATTTGGTATCTACGTGTTCGAAATTTAATTTCCAGTTCATTACCGAAGACCTTTTTCAAAAATAATTAAAATTGCCCGAGAAATTTCACAAAAACATAAGCTTTGTCAAAATCCATACTAACCATCATGATTTTTCCGAAAAAAATTAAAAAAGTTTAAAACAAAAGCAATCCTCACATATTTGGTATCTATGTGTTCGAAATTTAATTTCCAGTTCGTTACCGAAGACCTTTTTCAAAAATAATGAAAATTGCCCGAGAAATTTCACAAAAACATAAGCTTTGTCAAAATCCATACTAACCATCATGATTTTTCCGAAAAAAATTAAAAAAGTTTAAAACAAAAGCAATCCCCACATATTTGGTATCTACGTGTTCGAAATTTAATTTCCAGTTCATTACCGAAGACCTTTTTCAAAAATAATTAAAATTGCCCGAGAAATTTCACAAAAACATAAGCTTTGTCAAAATCCATACTAACCATCATGATTTTTCCGAAAAAAATTAAAAAAGTTTAAAACAAAAGCAATCCCCACATATTTGGTATCTACGTGTTCAAAATTTAATTTCCAGTTCATTACCGAAGACCTTTTTCAAAAATAATTAGAATTGCCCGAGAAATTTCACAAAAACATAAGCTTTGTCAAAATCCATACCAACCATCATGATTTTTCCGAAAAAAATTAAAAAAGTTTAAAACAAAAGCAATCCCCACATATTTGGTATCTACGTGTTCGAAATTTAATTTCCAGTTCGTTACCGAAGACCTTTTTCAAAAATAATTAAAATTGCCCGAGAAATTTCACAAAAACATAAGCTTTGTCAAAATCCATACTAACCATCATGATTTTTCCGAAAAAAATTAAAAAAGTTTAAAACAAAAGCAATCCCCACATATTTGGTATCTACGTGTTCGAAATTTAATTTCCAGTTCATTACCGAAGACCTTTTTCAAAAATAATTAAAATTGCCCGAGAAATTTCACAAAAACATAAGCTTTGTCAAAATCCATACTAACCATCATGATTTTTCCGAAAAAAATTAAAAAAGTTTAAAACAAAAGCAATCCCCACATATTTGGTATCTACGTGTTCGAAATTTAATTTCCAGTTCGTTACCGAAGACCTTTTTCAAAAATAATTAAAATTGCCCGAGAAATTTCACAAAAACATAAGCTTTGTCAAAATCCATACCAACCATCATGATTTTTCCGAAAAAAATTAAAAAAGTTTAAAACAAAAGCAATCCTCACATATTTGGTATCTACGTGTTTGAAATTTAATTTCCAGTTCATTACCGAAGACCTTTTTCAAAAATAATTAAAATTGTCCGAGAAATTTCACAAAAACATAAGCTTTGTCAAAATCCATACCAACCATCATGATTTTTCCGAAAAAAATTAAAAAAGTTTAAAACAAAAGCAATCCCCACATATTTGGTATCTACGTGTTCGAAATTTAATTTCCAGTTCGTTACCGAAGACCTTTTTCAAAAATAATTAAAATTGTCCGAGAAATTTCATAAAAACATAAGCTTTGTCAAAATCCATACTAACCATCATGATTTTTCCGAAAAAAATTAAAAAAGTTTAAAACAAAAGCAATCCCCACATATTTGGTATCTACGTGTTCGAAATTTAATTTCCAGTTCATTACCGAAGACCTTTTTCAAAAATAATTAAAATTGCCCGAGAAATTTCACAAAAACATAAGCTTTGTCAAAATCCATACCAACCATCATGATTTTTCCGAAAAAAATTAAAAAAGTTTAAAACAAAAGCAATCCTCACATATTTGGTATCTACGTGTTCGAAATTTAATTTCCAGTTCATTACCGAAGACCTTTTTCAAAAATAATTAAAATTGTCCGAGAAATTTCACAAAAACATAAGCTTTGTCAAAATCCATACCAACCATCATGATTTTTCCCAAAAAAATTAAAAAAGTTTAAAACAAAAGCAATCCCCACATATTTAGTATCTACGTGTTCGAAATTTAATTTCCAGTTCGTTACCGAAGACCTTTTTCAAAAATAATTAAAATTGTCCGAGAAATTTCACAAAAACATAAGCTTTGTCAAAATCCATACTAACCATCATGATTTTTCCGAAAAAAATTAAAAAAGTTTAAAACAAAAGCAATCCCCACATATTTGGTATCTACGTGTTCGAAATTTAATTTCCAGTTCATTACCGAAGACCTTTTTCAAAAATAATTAAATTTGCCCGAGAAATTTCACAAAAACATAAGCTTTGTCAAAATCCATACTAACCATCATGATTTTTCCGAAAAAAATTAAAAAAGTTTAAAACAAAAGCAATCCTCACATATTTGGTATCTACGTGTTCGAAATTTAATTTCCAGTTCATTACCGAAGACCTTTTTCAAAAATAATTAAAATTGCCCGAGAAATTTCACAAAAACATAAGCTTTGTCAAAATCCATACCAACCATCATGATTTTTCCGAAAAAAATTAAAAAAGTTTAAAACAAAAGCAATCCTCACATATTTGGTATCTACGTGTTCGAAATTTAATTTCCAGTTCATTACCGAAGACCTTTTTCAAAAATAATTAAAATTGCCGGAGAAATTTCACAAAAACATAAGCTTTGTCAAAATCCATACCAACCATCATGATTTTTCCCAAAAAAATTAAAAAAGTTTAAAACAAAAGCAATCCTCACATATTTGGTATCTACGTGTTCGAAATTAATTTTCCAGTTCATTACCGAAGACCTTTTTCAAAAATAATTAAAATTGCCCGAGAAATTTCACAAAAACATAAGCTTTGTCAAAATCCATACCAACCATCATGATTTTTCCGAAAAAAATTAAAAAAGTTTAAAACAAAAGCAATCCCCACATATTTGGTATCTACGTGTTCGAAATTTAATTTCCAGTTCATTACCGAAGACCTTTTTCAAAAATAATTAAAATTGCCCGAGAAATTTCACAAAAACATAAGCTTTGTCAAAATCCATACTAACCATCATGATTTTTCCGAAAAAAATTAAAAAAGTTTAAAACAAAAGCAATCCTCACATATTTGGTATCTACGTGTTCGAAATTTAATTTCCAGTTCATTACCGAAGACCTTTTTCAAAAATAATTAAAATTGCCCGAGAAATTTCACAAAAACATAAGCTTTGTCAAAATCCATACCAACCATCATGATTTTTCCGAAAAAAATTAAAAAAGTTTAAAACAAAAGCAATCCTCACATATTTGGTATCTACGTGTTCGAAATTTAATTTCCAGTTCATTACCGAAGACCTTTTTCAAAAATAATTAAAATTGCCGGAGAAATTTCACAAAAACATAAGCTTTGTCAAAATCCATACCAACCATCATGATTTTTCCCAAAAAAATTAAAAAAGTTTAAAACAAAAGCAATCCTCACATATTTGGTATCTACGTGTTCGAAATTTATTTTCCAGTTCATTACCGAAGACCTTTTTCAAAAATAATTAAAATTGCCCGAGAAATTTCACAAAAACATAAGCTTTGTCAAAATCCATACCAACCATCATGATTTTTCCGAAAAAAATTAAAAAAGTTTAAAACAAAAGCAATCCTCACATATTTGGTATCTACGTGTTCGAAATTTAATTTCCAGTTCATTACAGAAGACCTTTTTCAAAAATAATTAAAATTGCCCGAGAAATTTCACAAAAACAGAAGCTGTGTCAAAATCCATACCAACCATCATGATTTTTCCCACAAAAATTAAAAAAGTTTAAAACAAAAGCAATCCTCACATATTTGGTATCTACGTGTTCGAAATTTATTTTCCAGTTCATTACCGAAGACCTTTTTCAAAAATAATTAAAATTGCCCGAGAAATTTCACAAAAACATAAGCTTTGTCAAAATCCATACTAACCATCATGATTTTTCCGAAAAAAATTAAAAAAGTTTAAAACAAAAGCAATCCTCACATATTTGGTATCTACGTGTTCGAAATTTAATTTCCAGTTCATTACCGAAGACCTTTTTCAAAAATAATTAAAATTGCCGGAGAAATTTCACAAAAACATAAGCTTTGTCAAAATCCATACCAACCATCATGATTTTTCCCAAAAAAATTAAAAAAGTTTAAAACAAAAGCAATCCTCACATATTTGGTATCTACGTGTTCGAAATTTATTTTCCAGTTCATTACCGAAGACCTTTTTCAAAAATAATTAAAATTGCCCGAGAAATTTCACAAAAACATAAGCTTTGTCAAAATCCATACCAACCATCATGATTTTTCCGAAAAAAATTAAAAAAGTTTAAAACAAAAGCAATCCTCACATATTTGGTATCTACGTGTTCGAAATTTAATTTCCAGTTCATTACCGAAGACCTTTTTCAAAAATAATTAAAATTGCCCGAGAAATTTCACAAAAACATAAGCTTTGTCAAAATCCATACCAACCATCATGATTTTTCCCAAAAAAATTAAAAAAGTTTAAAACAAAAGCAATCCTCACATATTTGGTATCTACGTGTTCGAAATTTATTTTCCAGTTCATTACCGAAGACCTTTTTCAAAAATAATTAAAATTGCCCGAGAAATTTCACAAAAACATAAGCTTTGTCAAAATCCATACTAACCATCATGATTTTTCCGAAAAAAATTAAAAAAGTTTAAAACAAAAGCAATCCCCACATATTTGGTATCTACGTGTTCGAAATTTAATTTCCAGTTCGTTACCGAAGACCTTTTTCAAAAATAATTAAAATTGCCCGAGAAATTTCACAAAAACATAAGCTTTGTCAAAATCCATACCAACCATCATGATTTTTCCCAAAAAAATTAAAAAAGTTTAAAACAAAAGCAATCCTCACATATTTGGTATCTACGTGTTCGAAATTTAATTTCCAGTTCATTACCGAAGACCTTTTTCAAAAATAATTAAAATTGCCCGAGAAATTTCACAAAAGCATAAGCTTTGTCAAAATCCATACTAACCATCATGATTTTTCCGAAAAAAATTAAAAAAGTTTAAAACAAAAGCAATCCCCACATATTTGGTATCTACGTGTTCGAAATTTAATTTCCAGTTCGTTACCGAAGACCTTTTTCAAAAATAATTAAAATTGCCCGAGAAATTTCACAAAAACATAAGCTTTGTCAAAATCCATACTAACCATCATGATTTTTCCGAAAAAAATTAAAAAAGTTTAAAACAAAAGCAATCCCCACATATTTGGTATCTACGTGTTCGAAATTTAATTTCCAGTTCATTACCGAAGACCTTTTTCAAAAATAATTAAAATTGCCCGAGAAATTTCACAAAAACATAAGCTTTGTCAAAATCCATACTAACCATCATGATTTTTCCGAAAAAAATTAAAAAAGTTTAAAACAAAAGCAATCCCCACATATTTGGTATCTACGTGTTCGAAATTTAATTTCCAGTTCGTTACCGAAGACCTTTTTCAAAAATAATTAAAATTGCCCGAGAAATTTCACAAAAACATAAGCTTTGTCAAAATCCATACTAACCATCATGATTTTTCCGAAAAAAATTAAAAAAGTTTAAAACAAAAGCAATCCCCCACATATTTGGTATCTACGTGTTCGAAATTTAATTTCCAGTTCGTTACCGAAGACCTTTTTCAAAAATAATTAAAAGTGCCCGAGAAATTTCACAAAAACAGAAGCTTTGTCAAAATCCATACCAACCATCATGATTTTTCCGAAAAAAATTAAAAAAGTTTAAAACAAAAGCAATCCCCACATATTTGGTATCTACGTGTTCGAAATTTAATTTCCAGTTCATTACCGAAGACCTTTTTCAAAAATAATTAAAATTGCCCGAGAAATTTCACAAAAACATAAGCTTTGTCAAAATCCATACTAACCATCATGATTTTTCCGAAAAAAATTAAAAAAGTTTAAAACAAAAGCAATCCCCACATATTTGGTATCTACGTGTTCGAAATTTAATTTCCAGTTCGTTACCGAAGACCTTTTTCAAAAATAATTAAAATTGCCCAAAAAATTTCACAAAAACATAAGCTTTGTCAAAATCCATACCAACCATCATGATTTTTCCGAAAAAAATTAAAAAAGTTTAAAACAAAAGCAATCCCCACATATTTGGTATCTACGTGTTCGAAATTTAATTTCCAGTTCATTACCGAAGACCTTTTTCAAAAATAATTAAAATTGCCCGAGAAATTTCACAAAAACATAAGCTTTGTCAAAATCCATACTAACCATCATGATTTTTCCGAAAAAAATTAAAAAAGTTTAAAACAAAACCAATCCCCACATATTTGGTATCTACGTGTTCGAAATTTAATTTCCAGTTCATTACCGAAGACCTTTTTCAAAAATAATTAAAATTGCCCGAGAAATTTCACAAAAACATAAGCTTTGTCAAAATCCATACTAACCATCATGATTTTTCCCAAAAAAATTAAAAAAGTTTAAAACAAAAGCAATCCCCACATATTTGGTATCTACGTGTTCGAAATTTAATTTCCAGTTCGTTACCGAAGACCTTTTTCAAAAATAATTAAAATTGCCCGAGAAATTTCACAAAAACATAAGCTTTGTCAAAATCCATACTAACCATCATGATTTTTCCGAAAAAAATTAAAAAAGTTTAAAACAAAAGCAATCCCCACATATTTGGTATCTACGTGTACGAAATTTAATTTCCAGTTCATTACCGAAGACCTTTTTCAAAAATAATTAAAATTGCCCGAGAAATTTCACAAAAACATAAGCTTTGTCAAAATCCATACTAACCATCATGATTTTTCCGAAAAAAATTAAAAAAGTTTAAAACAAAAGCAATCCCCACATATTTGGTATCTACGTGTTCAAAATTTAATTTCCAGTTCATTACCGAAGACCTTTTTCAAAAATAATTAAAATTGCCCGAGAAATTTCACAAAAACATAAGCTTTGTCAAAATCCATACCAACCATCATGATTTTTCCGAAAAAAATTAAAAAAGTTTAAAACAAAAGCAATCCTCACATATTTGGTATCTACGTATTCGAAATTTAATTTCCAGTTCATTACCGAAGACCTATTCCAAAAATAATTAAAATTGCCGGAGAAATTTCACAAAAACATAAGCTTTGTCAAAATCCATACCAACCATCATGATTTTTCCCAAAAAAATTAAAAAAGTTTAAAACAAAAGCAATCCTCACATATTTGGTATCTACGTGTTCGAAATTTATTTTCCAGTTCGTTACCGAAGACCTTTTTCAAAAATAATTAAAATTGCCCGAGAAATTTCACAAAAACATAAGCTTTGTCAAAATCCATACTAACCATCATGATTTTTCCGAAAAAAATTAAAAAAGTTTAAAACAAAAGCAATCCCCACATATTTGGTATCTATGTGTTCGAAATTTAATTTCCAGTTCATTACCGAAGACCTTTTTCAAAAATAATTAAAATTGCCGGAGAAATTTCACAAAAACATAAGCTTTGTCAAAATCCATACTAACCATCATGATTTTTCCGAAAAAAATTAAAAAAGTTTAAAACAAAAGCAATCCCCACATATTTGGTATCTACGTGTTCGAAATTTAATTTCCAGTTCATTACCGAAGACCTTTTTCAAAAATAATTAAAATTGCCGGAGAAATTTCACAAAAACATAAGCTTTGTCAAAATCCATACTAACCATCATGATTTTTCCGAAAAAAATTAAAAAAGTTTAAAACAAAAGCAATCCCCACATATTTGGTATCTACGTGTTCGAAATTTAATTTCCAGTTCATTACCGAAGACCTTTTTCAAAAATAATTAAAATTGCCCGAGAAATTTCACAAAAACATAAGCTTTGTCAAAATCCATACCAACCATCATGATTTTTCCGAAAAAAATTAAAAAAGTTTAAAACAAAAGCAATCCTCACATATTTGGTATCTACGTGTTCGAAATTTAATTTCCAGTTCATTACCGAAGACCTTTTTCAAAAATAATTAAAATTGTCCGAGAAATTTCACAAAAACATAAGCTTTGTCAAAATCCATACTAACCATCATGATTTTTCCGAAAAAAATTAAAAAAGTTTAAAACAAAAGCAATCCCCACATATTTGGTATCTACGTGTTCGAAATTTAATTTCCAGTTCATTACCGAAGACCTTTTTCAAAAATAATTAAAATTGCCCGAGAAATTTCACAAAAACATAAGCTTTGTCAAAATCCATACCAACCATCATGATTTTTCCCAAAAAAATTAAAAAAGTTTAAAACAAAAGCAATCCCCATATATTTGGTATCTACGTGTTCGAAATTTAATTTCCAGTTCATTACCGAAGACCTTTTTCAAAAATAATTAAAATTGCCCGAGAAATTTCACAAAAACATAAGCTTTGTCAAAATCCATACTAACCATCATGATTTTTCCGAAAAAAATTAAAAAAGTTTAAAACAAAAGCAATCCCCACATATTTGGTATCTACGTGTTCGAAATTTAATTTCCAGTTCATTACAGAAGACCTTTTTCAAAAATAATTAAAATTGCCCGAGAAATTTCACAAAAACATAAGCTTTGTCAAAATCCATACTAACCATCATGATTTTTCCGAAAAAAATTAGAAAAGTTTAAAACAAAAGCAATCCCCACATATTTGGTATCTACGTGTTCGAAATTTAATTTCCAGTTCATTACCGAAGACCTTTTTCAAAAATAATTAAAATTGCCCGAGAAATTTCACAAAAACATAAGCTTTGTCAAAATCCATACCAACCATCATGATTTTTCCGAAAAAAATTAAAAAAGTTTAAAACAAAAGCAATCCCCACATATTTGGTATCTACGTGTTCGAAATTTAATTTCCAGTTCGTTACCGAAGACCTTTTTCAAAAATAATTAAAATTGTCCGAGAAATTTCACAAAAACATAAGCTTTGTCAAAATCCATACTAACCATCATGATTTTTCCGAAAAAAATTAAAAAAGTTTAAAACAAAAGCAATCCCCACATATTTGGTATCTACGTGTTCGAAATTTAATTTCCAGTTCATTACCGAAGACCTTTTTCAAAAATAATTAAAATTGCCCGAGAAATTTCACAAAAACATAAGCTTTGTCAAAATCCATACTAACCATCATGATTTTTCCGAAAAAAATTAAAAAAGTTTAAAACAAAAGCAATCCCCACATATTTGGTATCTACGTGTTCGAAATTTAATTTCCAGTTCATTACCGAAGACCTTTTTCAAAAATAATTAAAATTGCCCGAGAAATTTCACAAAAACATAAGCTTTGTCAAAATCCATACTAACCATAATGATTTTTCCGAAAAAAATTAAAAAAGTTTAAAACAAAAGCAATCCCCACATATTTGGTATCTACGTGTTCAAAATTTAATTTCCAGTTCATTACCGAAGACCTTTTTCAAAAATAATTAAAATTGCCCGAAAAATTTCACAAAAACATAAGCTTTGTCAAAATCCATACCAACCATCATGATTTTTCCGAAAAAAATTAAAAAAGTTTAAAACAAAAGCAATCCTCACATATTTGGTATCTACGTGTTCGAAATTTAATTTCCAGTTCATTACCGAAGACCTTTTTCAAAAATAATTAAAATTGCCCGAGAAATTTCACAAAAACATAAGCTTTGTCAAAATCCATACTAACCATCATGGTTTTTCCGAAAAAAATTAAAAAAGTTTAAAACAAAAGCAATCCCCACATATTTGGTATCTACGTGTTCGAAATTTAATTTCCAGTTCGTTACCGAAGACCTTTTTCAAAAATAATTAAAATTGCCCGAGAAATTTCAGAAAACCATAAGCTTTGTCAAAATCCATACTAACCATCATGATTTTTCCGAAAAAAATTAAAAAAGTTTAAAACAAAAGCAATCCCCACATATTTGGTATCTATGTGTTCGAAATTTAATTTCCAGTTCATTACCGAAGACCTTTTTCAAAAATAATTAAAATTGCCCGAGAAATTTCACAAAAACATAAGCTTTGTCAAAATCCATACTAACCATCATGATTTTTCCGAAAAAAATTAAAAAAGTTTAAAACAAAAGCAATCCCCACATATTTGGTATCTACGTGTTCGAAATTTAATTTCCAGTTCATTACCGAAGACCTTTTTCAAAAATAATTAAAATTGCCCGAGAAATTTCACAAAAACATAAGCTTTGTCAAAATCCATACTAACCATAATGATTTTTCCGAAAAAAATTAAAAAAGTTTAAAACAAAAGCAATCCCCACATATTTGGTATCTACGTGTTCAAAATTTAATTTCCAGTTCATTACCGAAGACCTTTTTCAAAAATAATTAAAATTGCCCGAGAAATTTCACAAAAACATAAGCTTTGTCAAAATCCATACCAACCATCATGATTTTTCCGAAAAAAATTAAAAAAGTTTAAAACAAAAGCAATCCTCACATATTTGGTATCTACGTGTTCGAAATTTAATTTCCAGTTCATTACCGAAGACCTTTTTCAAAAATAATTAAAATTGCCCGAGAAATTTCACAAAAACATAAGCTTTGTCAAAATCCATACTAACCATCATGATTTTTCCGAAAAAAATTAAAAAAGTTTAAAACAAAAGCAATCCCCACATATTTGGTATCTACGTGTTCAAAATTTAATTTCCAGTTCATTACCGAAGACCTTTTTCAAAAATAATTAAAATTGCCCGAGAAATTTCACAAAAACATAAGCTTTGTCAAAATCCATACCAACCATCATGATTTTTCCGAAAAAAATTAAAAAAGTTTAAAACAAAAGCAATCCTCACATATTTGGTATCTACGTGTTCGAAATTTAATTTCCAGTTCATTACCGAAGACCTTTTTCAAAAATAATTAAAATTGCCGGAGAAATTTCACAAAAACATAAGCTTTGTCAAAATCCATACCAACCATCATGATTTTTCCCAAAAAAATTAAAAAAGTTTAAAACAAAAGCAATCCTCACATATTTGGTATCTACGTGTTCGAAATTTAATTTCCAGTTCATTACCGAAGACCTTTTTCAAAAATAATTAAAATTGCAGGAGAAATTTCACAAAAACATAAGCTTTGTCAAAATCCATACCAACCATCATGATTTTTCCCAAAAAAATTAAAAAAGTTTAAAACAAAAGCAATCCTCACATATTTGGTATCTACGTGTTCGAAATTTATTTTCCAGTTCATTACCGAAGACCTTTTTCAAAAATAATTAAAATTGCCCGAGAAATTTCACAAAAACATAAGCTTTGTCAAAATCCATACTAACCATCATGATTTTTCCGAAAAAAATTAAAAAAGTTTAAAACAAAAGCAATCCCCACATATTTGGTATCTACGTGTTCGAAATTTAATTTCCAGTTCGTTACCGAAGACCTTTTTCAAAAATAATTAAAATTGCCCGAGAAATTTCACAAAAACATAAGCTTTGTCAAAATCCATACTAACCATCATGATTTTTCCGAAAAAAATTAAAAAAGTTTAAAACAAAAGCAATCCCCACATATTTGGTATCTATGTGTTCGAAATTTAATTTCCAGTTCATTACCGAAGACCTTTTTCAAAAATAATTAAAATTGCCCGAGAAATTTCACAAAAACATAAGCTTTGTCAAAATCCATACTAACCATCATGATTTTTCCGAAAAAAATTAAAAAAGTTTAAAACAAAAGCAATCCCCACATATTTGGTATCTACGTGTTCGAAATTTAATTTCCAGTTCATTACCGAAGACCTTTTTCAAAAATAATTAAAATTGCCCGAGAAATTTCACAAAAACATAAGCTTTGTCAAAATCCATACCAACCATCATGATTTTTCCGAAAAAAATTAAAAAAGTTTAAAACAAAAGCAATCCTCACATATTTGGTATCTACGTGTTCGAAATTTAATTTCCAGTTCATTACCGAAGACCTTTTTCAAAAATAATTAAAATTGTCCGAGAAATTTCACAAAAACATAAGCTTTGTCAAAATCCATACTAACCATCATGATTTTTCCGAAAAAAATTAAAAAAGTTTAAAACAAAAGCAATACCCACATATTTGGTATCTACGTGTTCGAAATTTAATTTCCAGTTCATTACCGAAGACCTTTTTCAAAAATAATTAAAATTGCCCGAGAAATTTCACAAAAACATAAGCTTTGTCAAAATCCATACCAACCATCATGATTTTTCCCAAAAAAATTAAAAAAGTTTAAAACAAAAGCAATCCCCACATATTTGGTATCTACGTGTTCGAAATTTAATTTCCAGTTCATTACCGAAGACCTTTTTCAAAAATAATTAAAATTGCCCGAGAAATTTCACAAAAACATAAGCTTTGTCAAAATCCATACTAACCATCATGATTTTTCCGAAAAAAATTAAAAAAGTTTAAAACAAAAGCAATCCCCACATATGTGGTATCTACGTGTTCGAAATTTAATTTCCAGTTCATTACACAAGACCTTTTTCAAAAATAATTAAAATTGCCCGAGAAATTTCACAAAAACATAAGCTTTGTCAAAATCCATACTAACCATCATGATTTTTCCGAAAAAAATTAAAAAAGTTTAAAACAAAAGCAATCCCCACATATTTGGTATCTACGTGTTCGAAATTTAATTTCCAGTTCGTTACCGAAGACCTTTTTCAAAAATAATTAAAATTGCCCGAGAAATTTCACAAAAACATAAGCTTTGTCAAAATCCATACTAACCATCATGATTTTTCCGAAAAAAATTAAAAAAGTTTAATACATAAGCAATCCCCACATATTTGGTATCTACGTGTTCGAAATTTAATTTCCAGTTCATTACCGAAGACCTTTTTCAAAACTAATTAAAATTGCCCGAGAAATTTCACAAAAACATAAGCTTTGTCAAAATCCATACCAACCATCATGATTTTTCCGAAAAAAATTAAAAAAGTTTAAAACAAAAGCAATCCCCACATATTTGGTATCTATGTGTGCGAAATTTAATTTCCAGTTCGTTACCGAAGACCTTTTTCAAAAATAATTAAAATTGTCCGAGAAATTTCACAAAAACATAAGCTTTGTCAAAATCCATACTAACCATCATGATTTTTCCGAAAAAAATTAAAAAAGTTTAAAACAAAAGCAATCCCCACATATTTGGTATCTACGTGTTCGAAATTTAATTTCCAGTTCATTACCGAAGACCTTTTTCAAAAATAATTAAAATTGCCCGAGAAATTTCACAAAAACATAAGCTTTGTCAAAATCCATACTAACCATCATGATTTTTCCGAAAAAAATTAAAAAAGTTTAAAACAAAAGCAATCCCCACATATTTGGTATCTACGTGTTCGAAATTTAATTTCCAGTTCATTACCGAAGACCTTTTTCAAAAATAATTAAAATTGCCCGAGAAATTTCACAAAAACATAAGCTTTGTCAAAATCCATACTAACCATAATGATTTTTCCGAAAAAAATTAAAAAAGTTTAAAACAAAAGCAATCCTCACATATTTGGTATCTACGTGTTCGAAATTTAATTTCCAGTTCATTACCGAAGACCTTTTTCAAAAATAATTAAAATTGCCCGAGAAATTTCACAAAAACATAAGCTTTGTCAAAATCCATACTAACCATCATGATTTTTCCGAAAAAAATTAAAAAAGTTTAAAACAAAAGCAATCCCCACATATTTGGTATCTACGTGTTCGAAATTTAATTTCCAGTTCGTTACCGAAGACCTTTTTCAAAAATAATTAAAATTGCCCGGGAAATTTCACAAAAACATAAGCTTTGTCAAAATCCATACCAACCATCATGATTTTTCCGAAAAAAATTAAAAAAGTTTAAAACAAAAGCAATCCTCACATATTTGGTATCTACGTGTTCGAAATTTAATTTCCAGTTCATTACCGAAGACCTTTTTCAAAAATAATTAAAATTGCCGGAGAAATTTCACAAAAACATAAGCTTTGTCAAAATCCATACCAACCATCATGATTTTTCCCAAAAAAATTAAAAAAGTTTAAAACAAAAGCAATCCTCACATATTTGGTATCTACGTGTTCGAAATTTAATTTCCAGTTCATTACCGAAGACCTTTTTCAAAAATAATTAAAATTGCCCGAGAAATTTCACAAAAACATAAGCTTTGTCAAAATCCATACCAACCATCATGATTTTTCCCAAAAAAATTAAAAAAGTTTAAAACAAAAGCAATCCCCACATAACGTGTTCGAAATTTAATTTCCAGTTGATTACCGAAGACCTTTTTCAAAAATAATTAAAATTGCCCGAGAAATTTCACAAAAACATAAGCTTTGTCAAAATCTATACTAACCATCATGATTTTTCCGAAAAAAATTAAAAAAGTTTAAAACAAAAGCAATCCCCACATATTTGGTATCTACGTGTTCGAAATTTAATTTCCAGTTCGTTACCGAAGACCTTTTTCAAAACTAATTAAAATTGCCCGAGAAATTTCACAAAAACATAAGCTTTGTCAAAATCCATACCAACCATCATGATTTTTCCGAAAAAAATTAAAAAAGTTTAAAACAAAAGCAATCCCCACATATTTGGTATCTACGTGTTCGAAATTTAATTTCCAGTTCGTTACCGAAGACCTTTTTCAAAAATAATTAAAATTGTCCGAGAAATTTCACAAAAACATAAGCTTTGTCAAAATCCATACTAACCATCATGATTTTTCCGAAAAAAATTAAAAAAGTTTAAAACAAAAGCAATCCCCACATATTTGGTATCTACGTGTTCGAAATTTAATTTCCAGTTCATTACCGAAGACCTTTTTCAAAAATAATTAAAATTGCCCGAGAAATTTCACAAAAACATAAGCTTTGTCAAAATCCATACTAACCATCATGATTTTTCCGAAAAAAATTAAAAAAGTTTAAAACAAAAGCAATCCCCACATATTTGGTATCTACGTGTTCGAAATTTAATTTCCAGTTCATTACCGAAGACCTTTTTCAAAAATAATTAAAATTGCCCGAGAAATTTCACAAAAACATAAGGTTTGTCAAAATCCATACCAACCATCATGATTTTTCCGAAAAAAATTAAAAAAGTTTAAAACAAAAGCAATCCCCACATATTTGGTATCTACGTGTTCAAAATTTAATTTCCAGTTCATTACCGAAGACCTTTTTCAAAAATAATTAAAATTGCCCGAGAAATTTCACAAAAACATAAGCTTTGTCAAAATCCATACCAACCATCATGATTTTTCCGAAAAAAATTAAAAAAGTTTAAAACAAAAGCAATCCTCACATATTTGGTATCTACGTGTTCGAAATTTAATTTCCAGTTCGTTACCGAAGACCTTTTTCAAAAATAATTAAAATTGCCCGAGAAATTTCACAAAAACATAAGCTTTGTCAAAATCCATACCAACCATCATGATTTTTCCGAAAAAAATTAAAAAAGTTTAAAACAAAAGCAATCCTCACATATTTGGTATCTACGTGTTCGAAATTTAATTTCCAGTTCATTACCGAAGACCTTTTTCAAAAATAATTAAAATTGCCCGAGAAATTTCACAAAAACATAAGCTTTGTCAAAATCCATACCAACCATCATGATTTTTCCCAAAAAAATTAAAAAAGTTTAAAACAAAAGCAATCCCCACATAACGTGTTCGAAATTTAATTTCCAGTTGATTACCGAAGACCTTTTTCAAAAATAATTAAAATTGCCCGAGAAATTTCACAAAAACATAAGCTTTGTCAAAATCCATACTAACCATCATGATTTTTCCGAAAAAAATTAAAAAAGTTTAAAACAAAAGCAATCCTCACATATTTGGTATCTACGTGTTCGAAATTTAATTTCCAGTTCGTTACCGAAGACCTTTTTCAAAACTAATTAAAATTGCCCGAGAAATTTCACAAAAACATAAGCTTTGTCAAAATCCATACCAACCATCATGATTTTTCCGAAAAAAATTAAAAAAGTTTAAAACAAAAGCAATCCCCACATATTTGGTATCTACGTGTTCGAAATTTAATTTCCAGTTCGTTACCGAAGACCTTTTTCAAAAATAATTAAAATTGTCCGAGAAATTTCACAAAAACATAAGCTTTGTCAAAATCCATACTAACCATCATGATTTTTCCGAAAAAAATTAAAAAAGTTTAAAACAAAAGCAATCCTCACATATTTGGTATCTACGTGTTCGAAATTTAATTTCCAGTTCATTACCGAAGACCTTTTTCAAAAATAATTAAAATTGCCCGAGAAATTTCACAAAAACATAAGCTTTGTCAAAATCCATACTAACCATCATGATTTTTCCGAAAAAAATTAAAAAAGTTTAAAACAAAAGCAATCCCCACATATTTGGTATCTACGTGTTCGAAATTTAATTTCCAGTTCATTACCGAAGACCTTTTTCAAAAATAATTAAAATTGCCCGAGAAATTTCACAAAAACATAAGCTTTGTCAAAATCCATACTAACCATAATGATTTTTCCGAAAAAAATTAAAAAAGTTTAAAACAAAAGCAATCCCCACATATTTGGTATCTACGTGTTCAAAATTTAATTTCCAGTTCATTACCGAAGACCTTTTTCAAAAATAATTAAAATTGCCCGAGAAATTTCACAAAAACGTAAGGTTTGTCAAAATCCATACCAACCATCATGATTTTTCCGAAAAAAATTAAAAAAGTTTAAAACAAAAGCAATCCTCACATATTTGGTATCTACGTGTTCGAAATTTAATTTCCAGTTCGTTACCGAAGACCTTTTTCAAAAATAATTAAAATTGCCCGAGAAATTTCACAAAAACATAAGCTTTGTCAAAATCCATACCAACCATCATGATTTTTCCGAAAAAAATTAAAAAAGTTTAAAACAAAAGCAATCCTCACATATTTGGTATCTACGTGTTCGAAATTTAATTTCCAGTTCATTACCGAAGACCTTTTTCAAAAATAATTAAAATTGCCGGAGAAATTTCACAAAAACATAAGCTTTGTCAAAATCCATACCAACCATCATGATTTTTCCCAAAAAAATTAAAAAAGTTTAAAACAAAAGCAATCCTCACATATTTGGTATCTACGTGTTCGAAATTTAATTTCCAGTTCATTACCGAAGACCTTTTTCAAAAATAATTAAAATTGCCCGAGAAATTTCACAAAAACATAAGCTTTGTCAAAATCCATACCAACCATCATGATTTTTCCCAAAAAAATTAAAAAAGTTTAAAACAAAAGCAATCCTCACATATTTGGTATCTACGTGTTCGAAATTTATTTTCCAGTTCATTACCGAAGACCTTTTTCAAAAATAATTAAAATTGCCCGAGAAATTTCACAAAAACATAAGCTTTGTCAAAATCCATACTAACCATCATGATTTTTCCGAAAAAAATTAAAAAAGTTTAAAACAAAAGCAATCCCCACATATTTGGTATCTACGTGTTCAAAATTTAATTTCCAGTTCATTACCGAAGACCTTTTTCAAAAATAATTAAAATTGCCCGAGAAATTTCACAAAAACATAAGCTTTGTCAAAATCCATACCAACCATCATGATTTTTCCGAAAAAAATTAAAAAAGTTTAAAACAAAAGCAATCCTCACATATTTGGTATCTACATGTTCGAAATTTAATTTCCAGTTCATTACCGAAGACCTTTTTCAAAAATAATTAAAATTGCCGGAGAAATTTCACAAAAACATAAGCTTTGTCAAAATCCATACCAACCATCATCATTTTTCCCAAAAAAATTAAAAAAGTTTAAAACAAAAGCAATCCCCACATATTTGGTATCTACGTGTTCGAAATTTAATTTCCAGTTCATTACCGAAGACCTTTTTCAAAAATAATTAAAATTGCCGGAGAAATTTCACAAAAACATAAGCTTTGTCAAAATCCATACTAACCATCATGATTTTTCCGAAAAAATTAAAAAAGTTTAAAACAAAAGCAATCCCCACATATTTGGTATCTACGTGTTCGAAATTTAATTTCCAGTTCGTTACCGAAGACCTTTTTCAAAAATAATTAAAATTGCCCGAGAAATTTCACAAAAACATAAGCTTTGTCAAAATCCATACTAACCATCATGATTTTTCCGAAAAAAATTAAAAAAGTTTAAAACAAAAGCAATCCCCACATATTTGGTATCTATGTGTTCGAAATTTAATTTCCAGTTCATTACCGAAGACCTTTTTCAAAAATAATTAAAATTGCCCGAGAAATTTCACAAAAACATAAGCTTTGTCAAAATCCATACTAACCATCATGATTTTTCCGAAAAAAATTAAAAAAGTTTAAAACAAAAGCAATCCCCACATATTTGGTATCTACGTGTTCGAAATTTAATTTCCAGTTCATTACCGAAGACCTTTTTCAAAAATAATTAAAATTGCCCGAGAAATTTCACAAAAACATAAGCTTTGTCAAAATCCATACCAACCATCATGATTTTTCCGAAAAAAATTAAAAAAGTTTAAAACAAAAGCAATCCTCACATATTTGGTATCTACGTGTTCGAAATTTAATTTCCAGTTCATTACCGAAGACCTTTTTCAAAAATAATTAAAATTGCCGGAGAAATTTCACAAAAACATAAGCTTTGTCAAAATCCATACCAACCATCATGATTTTTCCCAAAAAAATTAAAAAAGTTTAAAACAAAAGCAATCCTCACATATTTGGTATCTACGTGTTCGAAATTTAATTTCCAGTTCATTACCGAAGACCTTTTTCAAAAATAATTAAAATTGCCCGAGAAATTTCACAAAAACATAAGCTTTGTCAAAATCCATACCAACCATCATGATTTTTCCCAAAAAAATTAAAAAAGTTTAAAACAAAAGCAATCCCCACATATTTGGTATCTACGTGTTAATTTCCAGTTCCAGTTCATTACCGAAGACCTTTTTCAAAAATAATTAAAATTGCCCGAGAAATTTCACAAAAACATAAGCTTTGTCAAAATCCATACTAACCATCATGATTTTTCCGAAAAAAATTAAAAAAGTTTAAAACAAAAGCAATCCCCACATATTTGGTATCTACGTGTTCGAAATTTAATTTCCAGTTCGTTACCGAAGACCTTTTTCAAAAATAATTAAAATTGCCCGAGAAATTTCACAAAAACATAAGCTTTGTCAAAATCCATACTAACCATCATGATTTTTCCGAAAAAAATTAAAAAAGTTTAAAACAAAAGCAATCCCCACATATTTGGTATCTACGTGTTCGAAATTTAATTTCCAGTTCATTACCGAAGACCTTTTTCAAAAATAATTAAAATTGCCCGAGAAATTTCACAAAAACATAAGCTTTGTCAAAATCCATACTAACCATCATGATTTTTCCGAAAAAAATTAAAAAAGTTTAAAACAAAAGCAATCCCCACATATTTGGTATCTACGTGTTCGAAATTTAATTTCCAGTTCATTACCGAAGACCTTTTTCAAAAATAATTAAAATTGCCCGAGAAATTTCACAAAAACATAAGCTTTGTCAAAATCCATACCAACCATCATGATTTTTCCGAAAAAAATTAAAAAAATTTAAAACAAAAGCAATCCTCACATATTTGGTATCTACGTGTTCGAAATTTAATTTCCAGTTCATTACCGAAGACCTTTTTCAAAAATAATTAAAATTGCCGGAGAAATTTCACAAAAACATAAGCTTTGTCAAAATCCATACCAACCATCATGATTTTTCCCAAAAAAATTAAAAAAGTTTAAAACAAAAGCAATCCTCACATATTTGGTATCTACGTGTTCGAAATTTAATTTCCAGTTCATTACCGAAGACCTTTTTCAAAAATAATTAAAATTGCCCGAGAAATTTCACAAAAACATAAGCTTTGTCAAAATCCATACCAACCATCATGATTTTTCCCAAAAAAATTAAAAAAGTTTAAAACAAAAGCAATCCCCACATATTTGGTATCTACGTGTTCGAAATTTAATTTCCAGTTCATTACCGAAGACCTTTTTCAAAAATAATTAAAATTGCCCGAGAAATTTCACAAAAACATAAGCTTTGTCAAAATCCATACTAACCATCATGATTTTTCCGAAAAAAATTAAAAAAGTTTAAAACAAAAGCAATCCCCACATATTTGGTATCTACGTGTTCGAAATTTAATATCCAGTTCATTACCGAAGACCTTTTTCAAAAATAATTAAAATTGCCCGAGAAATTTCACAAAAACATAAGCTTTGTCAAAATCCATACTAACCATCATAATTTTTCCGAAAAAAATTAAAAAAGTTTAAAACAAAAGCAATCCCCACATATTTGGTATCTACGTGTTCGAAATTTAATTTCCAGTTCGTTACCGAAGACCTTTTTCAAAAATAATTAAAATTGCCCGAGAAATTTCACAAAAACATAAGCTTTGTCAAAATCCATACTAACCATCATGATTTTTCCAAAAAAAATTAAAAAAGTTTAAAACAAAAGCAATCCCCACATATTTGGTATCTACGTGTTCGAAATTTAATTTCCAGTTCATTACCGAAGACCTTTTTCAAAAATAATTAAAATTGCCCGAGAAATTTCACAAAAACATAAGCTTTGTCAAAATCCATACCAACCATCATGATTTTTCCGAAAAAAATTAAAAAAGTTTAAAACAAAAGCAATCCCCACATATTTGGTATCTACGTGTTCGAAATTTAATTTCCAGTTCGTTACCGAAGACCTTTTTCAAAAATAATTAAAATTGTCCGAGAAATTTCACAAAAACATAAGCTTTGTCAAAATCCATACTAACCATCATGATTTTTCCGAAAAAAATTAAAAAAGTTTAAAACAAAAGCAATCCCCACATATTTGGTATCTACGTGTTCGAAATTTAATTTCCAGTTCATTACCGAAGACCTTTTTCAAAAATAATTAAAATTGCCCGAGAAATTTCACAAAAACATAAGCTTTGTCAAAATCCATACTAACCATCATGATTTTTCCGAAAAAAATTAAAAAAGTTTAAAACAAAAGCAATCCCCACATATTTGGTATCTACGTGTTCGAAATTTAATTTCCAGTTCATTACCGAAGACCTTTTTCAAAAATAATTAAAATTGCCCGAGAAATTTCACAAAAACATAAGCTTTGTCAAAATCCATACTAACCATAATGATTTTTCCGAAAAAAATTAAAAAAGTTTAAAACAAAAGCAATCCCCACATATTTGGTATCTACGTGTTCAAAATTTAATTTCCAGTTCATTACCGCAGACCTTTTTCAAAAATAATTAAAATTGCCCGAGAAATTTCACAAAAACATAAGCTTTGTCAAAATCCATACTAACCATCATGATTTTTCCAAAAAAAATTAAAAAAGTTTAAAACAAAAGCAATCCTCACATATTTGGTATCTACGTGTTCGAAATTTAATTTCCAGTTCATTACCGAAGACCTTTTTCAAAAATAATTAAAATTGCCCGAGAAATTTCACAAAAACATAAGCTTTGTCAAAATCCATACCAACCATCATGATTTTTCCGAAAAAAATTAAAAAAGTTTAAAACAAAAGCAATCCCCACATATTTGGTATCTACGTGTTCGAAATTTAATTTCCAGTTCGTTACCGAAGACCTTTTTCAAAAATAATTAAAATTGTCCGAGAAATTTCACAAAAACATAAGCTTTGTCAAAATCCATACTAACCATCATGATTTTTCCGAAAAAAATTAAAAAAGTTTAAAACAAAAGCAATCCCCACATATTTGGTATCTACGTGTTCGAAATTTAATTTCCAGTTCATTACCGAAGACCTTTTTCAAAAATAATTAAAATTGCCCGAGAAATTTCACAAAAACATAAGCTTTGTCAAAATCCATACTAACCATCATGATTTTTCCGAAAAAAATTAAAAAAGTTTAAAACAAAAGCAATCCCCACATATTTGGTATCTACGTGTTCGAAATTTAATTTCCAGTTCATTACCGAAGACCTTTTTCAAAAATAATTAAAATTGCCCGAGAAATTTCACAAAAACATAAGCTTTGTCAAAATCCATACTAACCATAATGATTTTTCCGAAAAAAATTAAAAAAGTTTAAAACAAAAGCAATCCCCACATATTTGGTATCTACGTGTTCAAAATTTAATTTCCAGTTCATTACCGCAGACCTTTTTCAAAAATAATTAAAATTGCCCGAGAAATTTCACAAAAACATAAGCTTTGTCAAAATCCATACCAACCATCATGATTTTTCCGAAAAAAATTAAAAAAGTTTAAAACAAAAGCAATCCTCACATATTTGGTATCTACGTGTTCGAAATTTAATTTCCAGTTCATTACCGAAGACCTTTTTCAAAAATAATTAAAATTGCCCGAGAAATTTCACAAAAACATAAGCTTTGTCAAAATCCATACTAACCATCATGATTTTTCCGAAAAAAATTAAAAAAGTTTAAAACAAAAGCAATCCCCACATATTTGGTATCTACGTGTTCGAAATTTAATTTCCAGTTCGTTACCGAAGACCTTTTTCAAAAATAATTAAAATTGCCCGAGAAATTTCACAAAAACATAAGCTTTGTCAAAATCCATACCAACCATCATGATTTTTCCGAAAAAAATTAAAAAAGTTTAAAACAAAAGCAATCCTCACATATTTGGTATCTACGTGTTCGAAATTTAATTTCCAGTTCATTACCGAAGACCTTTTTCAAAAATAATTAAAATTGCCCGAGAAATTTCACAAAAACATAAGCTTTGTCAAAATCCATACCAACCATCATGATTTTTCCCAAAAAAATTAAAAAAGTTTAAAACAAAAGCAATCCCCACATATTTGGTATCTACGTGTTAATTTCCAGTTCCAGTTCATTACCGAAGACCTTTTTCAAAAATAATTAAAATTGCCCGAGAAATTTCACAAAAACATAAGCTTTGTCAAAATCCATACTAACCATCATGATTTTTCCGAAAAAAATTAAAAAAGTTTAAAACAAAAGCAATCCCCACATATTTGGTATCTACGTGTTCGAAATTTAATTTCCAGTTCGTTACCGAAGACCTTTTTCAAAAATAATTAAAATTGCCCGAGAAATTTCACAAAAACATAAGCTTTGTCAAAATCCATACTAACCATCATGATTTTTCCGAAAAAAATTAAAAAAGTTTAAAACAAAAGCAATCCCCACATATTTGGTATCTATGTGTTCGAAATTTAATTTCCAGTTCATTACCGAAGACCTTTTTCAAAAATAATTAAAATTGCCCGAGAAATTTCACAAAAACATAAGCTTTGTCAAAATCCATACTAACCATCATGATTTTTCCGAAAAAAATTAAAAAAGTTTAAAACAAAAGCAATCCCCACATATTTGGTATCTACGTGTTCGAAATTTAATTTCCAGTTCATTACCGAAGACCTTTTTCAAAAATAATTAAAATTGCCCGAGAAATTTCACAAAAACATAAGCTTTGTCAAAATCCATACCAACCATCATGATTTTTCCGAAAAAAATTAAAAAATTTAAAACAAAAGCAATCCTCACATATTTGGTATCTACGTGTTCGAAATTTAATTTCCAGTTCATTACCGAAGACCTTTTTCAAAAATAATTAAAATTGCCGGAGAAATTTCACAAAAACATAAGCTTTGTCAAAATCCATACCAACCATCATGATTTTTCCCAAAAAAATTAAAAAAGTTTAAAACAAAAGCAATCCTCACATATTTGGTATCTACGTGTTCGAAATTTAATTTCCAGTTCATTACCGAAGACCTTTTTCAAAAATAATTAAAATTGCCCGAGAAATTTCACAAAAACATAAGCTTTGTCAAAATCCATACCAACCATCATGATTTTTCCCAAAAAAATTAAAAAAGTTTAAAACAAAAGCAATCCCCACATATTTGGTATCTACGTGTTCGAAATTTAATTTCCAGTTCATTACCGAAGACCTTTTTCAAAAATAATTAAAATTGCCCGAGAAATTTCACAAAAACATAAGCTTTGTCAAAATCCATACTAACCATCATGATTTTTCCGAAAAAAATTAAAAAAGTTTAAAACAAAAGCAATCCCCACATATTTGGTATCTACGTGTTCGAAATTTAATATCCAGTTCATTACCGAAGACCTTTTTCAAAAATAATTAAAATTGCCCGAGAAATTTCACAAAAACATAAGCTTTGTCAAAATCCATACTAACCATCATAATTTTTCCGAAAAAAATTAAAAAAGTTTAAAACAAAAGCAATCCCCACATATTTGGTATCTACGTGTTCGAAATTTAATTTCCAGTTCGTTACCGAAGACCTTTTTCAAAAATAATTAAAATTGCCCGAGAAATTTCACAAAAACATAAGCTTTGTCAAAATCCATACTAACCATCATGATTTTTCCAAAAAAAATTAAAAAAGTTTAAAACAAAAGCAATCCCCACATATTTGGTATCTACGTGTTTGAAATTTAATTTCCAGTTCATTACCGAAGACCTTTTTCAAAAATAATTAAAATTGCCCGAGAAATTTCACAAAAACATAAGCTTTGTCAAAATCCATACCAACCATCATGATTTTTCCGAAAAAAATTAAAAAAGTTTAAAACAAAAGCAATCCCCACATATTTGGTATCTACGTGTTCGAAATTTAATTTCCAGTTCGTTACCGAAGACCTTTTTCAAAAATAATTAAAATTGTCCGAGAAATTTCACAAAAACATAAGCTTTGTCAAAATCCATACTAACCATCATGATTTTTCCGAAAAAAATTAAAAAAGTTTAAAACAAAAGCAATCCCCACATATTTGGTATCTACGTGTTCGAAATTTAATTTCCAGTTCATTACCGAAGACCTTTTTCAAAAATAATTAAAATTGCCCGAGAAATTTCACAAAAACATAAGCTTTGTCAAAATCCATACTAACCATCATGATTTTTCCGAAAAAAATTAAAAAAGTTTAAAACAAAAGCAATCCCCACATATTTGGTATCTACGTGTTCGAAATTTAATTTCCAGTTCATTACCGAAGACCTTTTTCAAAAATAATTAAAATTGCCCGAGAAATTTCACAAAAACATAAGCTTTGTCAAAATCCATACTAACCATAATGATTTTTCCGAAAAAAATTAAAAAAGTTTAAAACAAAAGCAATCCCCACATATTTGGTATCTACGTGTTCAAAATTTAATTTCCAGTTCATTACCGCAGACCTTTTTCAAAAATAATTAAAATTGCCCGAGAAATTTCACAAAAACATAAGCTTTGTCAAAATCCATACCAACCATCATGATTTTTCCGAAAAAAATTAAAAAAGTTTAAAACAAAAGCAATCCTCACATATTTGGTATCTACGTGTTCGAAATTTAATTTCCAGTTCATTACCGAAGACCTTTTTCAAAAATAATTAAAATTGCCCGAGAAATTTCACAAAAACATAAGCTTTGTCAAAATCCATACTAACCATCATGATTTTTCCGAAAAAAATTAAAAAAGTTTAAAACAAAAGCAATCCCCACATATTTGGTATCTACGTGTTCGAAATTTAATTTCCAGTTCGTTACCGAAGACCTTTTTCAAAAATAATTAAAATTGCCCGAGAAATTTCACAAAAACATAAGCTTTGTCAAAATCCATACCAACCATCATGATTTTTCCGAAAAAAATTAAAAAAGTTTAAAACAAAAGCAATCCTCACATATTTGGTATCTACGTGTTCGAAATTTAATTTCCAGTTCATTACCGAAGACCTTTTTCAAAAATAATTAAAATTGACGGAGAAATTTCACAAAAACATAAGCTTTGTCAAAATCCATACCAACCATCATGATTTTTCCCAAAAAAATTAAAAAAGTTTAAAACAAAAGCAATCCTCACATATTTGGTATCTACGTGTTCGAAATTTAATTTCCAGTTCATTACCGAAGACCTTTTTCAAAAATAATTAAAATTGCCCGAGAAATTTCACAAAAACATAAGCTTTGTCAAAATTCATACTAACCATCATGATTTTTCCGAAAAAAATTAAAAAAGTTTAAAACAAAAGCAATCCCCACATATTTGGTATCTACGTGTTCGAAATTTAATTTCCAGTTCGTTACCGAAGACCTTTTTCAAAAATAATTAAAATTGCCCGAGAAATTTCACAAAAACATAAGCTTTGTCAAAATCCATACTAACCATCATGATTTTTCCAAAAAAATTAAAAAAGTTTAAAACAAAAGCAATCCCCACATATTTGGTATCTACGTGTTCGAAATTTAATTTCCAGTTCATTACCGAAGACCTTTTTCAAAAATAATTAGAATTGCCCGAGAAATTTTACAAAAACATAAGCTTTGTCAAAATCCATACCAAACATCATGATTTTTCCGAAAAAAATTAAAAAAGTTTAAAACAAAAGCAATCCCCACATATTTGCTATCTACGTGTTCGAAATTTAATTTCCAGTTCGTTACCGAAGACCTTTTTCAAAAATAATTAAAATTGTCCGAGAAATTTCACAAAAACATAAGCTTTGTCAAAATCCATACTAACCATCATGATTTTTCCGAAAAAAATTAAAAAAGTTTAAAACAAAAGCAATCCCCACATATTTGGTATCTACGTGTTCGAAATTTAATTTCCAGTTCATTACCGAAGACCTTTTTTAAAAATAATTAAAATTGCCCGAGAAATTTCACAAAAACATAAGCTTTGTCAAAATCCATACTAACTATCATGATTTTTCCGAAAAAAATTAAAAAAGTTTAAAACAAAAGCAATCCCCACATATTTGGTATCTACGTGTTCGAAATTTAATTTCCAGTTCATTACCGAAGACCTTTTTCAAAAATAATTAAAATTGCCCGAGAAATTTCACAAAAACATAAGCTTTGTCAAAATCCATACTAACCATAATGATTTTTCCGAAAAAAATTAAAAAAGTTTAAAACAAAAGCAATCCCCACATATTTGGTATCTACGTGTTCAAAATTTAATTTCCAGTTCATTACCGAAGACCTTTTTCAAAAATAATTAAAATTGCCCGAGAAATTTCACAAAAACATAAGCTTTGTCAAAATCCATACCAACCATCATGATTTTTCCGAAAAAAATTAAAAAAGTTTAAAACAAAAGCAATCCTCACATATTTGGTATCTACGTGTTCGAAATTTAATTTCCAGTTCATTACCGAAGACCTTTTTCAAAAATAATTAAAATTGCCGGAGAAATTTCACAAAAACATAAGCTTTGTCAAAATCCATACCAACCATCATGATTTTTCCCAAAAAAATTAAAAAAGTTTAAAACAAAAGCAATCCTCACATATTTGGTATCTACGTGTTCGAAATTTAATTTCCAGTTCATTACCGAAGACCTTTTTCAAAAATAATTAAAATTGCCCGAGAAATTTCACAAAAACATAAGCTTTGTCAAAATCCATACCAACCATCATGATTTTTCCCAAAAAAATTAAAAAAGTTTAAAACAAAAGCAATCCTCACATATTTGGTATCTACGTGTTCGAAATTTATTTTCCAGTTCATTACCGAAGACCTTTTTCAAAAATAATTAAAATTGCCCGAGAAATTTCACAAAAACATAAGCTTTGTCAAAATCCATACCAACCATCATGATTTTTCCGGAAAAAATAAAAAAAGTTTAAAACAAAAGCAATCCTCACATATTTGGTATCTACGTGTTCGAAATTTAATTTCCAGTTCATTACCGAAGACCTTTTTCAAAAATAATTAAAATTGCCCGAGAAATTTCACAAAAATATAAGCTTTGTCAAAATCCATACTAACCATCATGATTTTTCCGAAAAAAATTAAAAAAGTTTAAAACAAAAGCAATCCCCACATATTTGGTATCTACGTGTTCGAAATTTAATTTCCAGTTCATTACCGAAGACCTTTTTCAAAAATAATTAAAATTGCCCGAGAAATTTCACAAAAACATAAGCTTTGTCAAAATCCATACTAACCATCATGATTTTTCCGAAAAAAATTAAAAAAGTTTAAAACAAAAGCAATCCCCACATATTTGGTATCTACGTGTTCGAAATTTAATTTCCAGTTCATTACCGAAGACCTTTTTCAAAAATAATTAAAATTGCCCGAGAAATTTCACAAAAACATAAGCTTTGTCAAAATCCATACCAACCATCATGATTTTTCCGAAAAAAATTAAAAAAGTTTAAAACAAAAGCAATCCTCATATATTTGGTATCTACGTGTTCGAAATTTAATTTCCAGTTCATTACCGAAGACCTTTTTCAAAAATAATTAAAATTGTCCGAGAAATTTCACAAAAACATAAGCTTTGTCAAAATCCATACTAACCATCATGATTTTTCCGAAAAAAATTAAAAAAGTTTAAAACAAAAGCAATCCCCACATATTTGGTATCTACGTGTTCGAAATTTAATTTCCAGTTCATTACCGAAGACCTTTTTCAAAAATAATTAAAATTGCCCGAGAAATTTCACAAAAACATAAGCTTTGTCAAAATCCATACCAACCATCATGATTTTTCCGAAAAAAATTAAAAAAGTTTAAAACAAAAGCAATCCTCACATATTTGGTATCTACGTGTTCGAAATTTAATTTCCAGTTCATTACCGAAGACCTTTTTCAAAAATAATTAAAATTGCCCGAGAAATTTCACAAAAACATAAGCTTTGTCAAAATCCATACCAACCATCATGATTTTTCCGAAAAAAATTAAAAAAGTTTAAAACAAAAGCAATCCCCACATATTTGGTATCTACGTGTTCGAAATTTAATTTCCAGTTCGTTACCGAAGACCTTTTTCAAAAATAATTAAAATTGTCCGAGAAATTTCACAAAAACATAAGCTTTGTCAAAATCCATACCAACCATCATGATTTTTCCCAAAAAAATTAAAAAAGTTTAAAACAAAAGCAATCCTCACATATTTGGTATCTACGTGTTCGAAATTTAATTTCCAGTTCATTACCGAAGACCTTTTTCAAAAATAATTAAAATTGCCGGAGAAATTTCACAAAAACATAAGCTTTGTCAAAATCCATACCAACCATCATGATTTTTCCCAAAAAAATTAAAAAAGCTTAAAACAAAAGCAATCCCCACATATTTGGTATCTACGTGTTCGAAATTTAATTTCCAGTTCATTACCGAAGACCTTTTTCAAAAATAATTAAAATTTCCCGAGAAATTTCACAAAAACATAAGCTTTGTCAAAATCCATACTAACCATCATGATTTTTCCGAAAAAAATTAAAAAAGTTTAAAACAAAAGCAATCCCCACATATTTGGTATCTACGTGTTCGAAATTTAATTTCCAGTTCATTACCGAAGACCTTTTTCAAAAATAATTAAAATTGCCCGAGAAATTTCACAAAAACTAAAGCTTTGTCAAAATCCATACTAACCATCATGATTTTTCCGAAAAAAATTAAAAAAGTTTAAAACAAAAGCAATCCCCACATATTTGGTATCTACGTGTTCGAAATTTAATTTCCAGTTCGTTACCGAAGACCTTTTTCAAAAATAATTAAAATTGCCCGAGAAATTTCACAAAAACATAAGCTTTGTCAAAATCCATACTAACCATCATGATTTTTCCGAAAAAAATTAAAAAAGTTTAAAACAAAAGCAATCCCCACATATTTGGTATCTACGTGTTCGAAATTTAATTTCCAGTTCATTACCGAAGACCTTTTTCAAAAATAATTAAAATTGCCCGAGAAATTTCACAAAAACATAAGCTTTGTCAAAATCCATACTAACCATCATGATTTTTCCGAAAAAAATTAAAAAAGTTTAAAACAAAAGCAATCCCCACATATTTGGTATCTACGTGTTCGAAATTTAATTTCCAGTTCGTTACCGAAGACCTTTTTCAAAAATAATTAAAATTGCCCGAGAAATTTCACAAAAACATAAGCTTTGTCAAAATCCATACCAACCATCATGATTTTTCCGAAAAAAATTAAAAAAGTTTAAAACAAAAGCAATCCCCACATATTTGGTATCTACGTGTTCGAAATTTAATTTCCAGTTCATTACCGAAGACCTTTTTTAAAAATAATTAAAATTGCCCGAGAAATTTCACAAAAACATAAGCTTTGTCAAAATCCATACTAACCATCATGATTTTTCCGAAAAAAATTAAAAAAGTTTAAAACAAAAGCAATCCCCACATATTTGGTATCTACGTGTTCGAAATTTAATTTCCAGTTCATTACCGAAGACCTTTTTCAAAAATAATTAAAATTGCCCGAGAAATTTCACAAAAACATAAGCTTTGTCAAAATCCATACTAAGCATCATGATTTTTCCGAAAAAAATTAAAAAAGTTTAAAACAAAAGCAATCCTCACATATTTGGTATCTACGTGTTCGAAATTTAATTTCCAGTTCATTACCGAAGACCTTTTTCAAAAATAATTAAAATTTCCGGAGAAATTTCACAAAAACATAAGCTTTGTCAAAATCCATACTAACCATCATGATTTTTCCCAAAAAAATTAAAAAAGTTTAAAACAAAAGCAATCCTCACATATTTGGTATCTACGTGTTCGAAATTTAATTTCCAGTTCATTACCGAAGACCTTTTTCAAAAATAATTAAAATTGCCCGAGAAATTTCACAAAAACATAAGCTTTGTCAAAATCCATACTAACCATCATGATTTTTCCGAAAAAAATTAAAAAAGTTTAAAACAAAAGCAATCCCCACATATTTGGTATCTACGTGTTCGAAATTTAATTTCCAGTTCATTACCGAAGACCTTTTTCAAAAATAATTAAAATTGCCCGAGAAATTTCACAAAAACATAAGCTTTGTCAAAATCCATACTAACCATCATGATTTTTCCGAAAAAAATTAAAAAAGTTTAAAACAAAAGCAATCCCCACATATTTGGTATCTACGTGTTCGAAATTTAATTTCCAGTTCATTACCGAAGACCTTTTTCAAAAATAATTAAAATTGCCCGAGAAATTTCACAAAAACATAAGCTTTATTAAAATCCATACCAACCATCATGATTTTTCCGAAAAAAATTAAAAAAGTTTAAACCAAAAGCAATCCTCACATATTTGGTATCTACGTGTTCGAAATTTAATTTCCAGTTCATTACCGAAGGCCTTTTTCAAAAATAATTAAAATTGTCCGAGAAATTTCACAAAAACATAAGCTTTGTCAAAATCCATACTAACCATCATGATTTTTCCGAAAAAAATTAAAAAAGTTTAAAACAAAAGCAATCCCCACATATTTGGTATCTACGTGTTCGAAATTTAATTTCCAGTTCATTACCGAAGACCTTTTTCAAAAATAATTAAAATTGCCCGAGAAATTTCACAAAAACATAAGCTTTGTCAAAATCCATACTAACCATCATGATTTTTCCGAAAAAAATTAAAAAAGTTTAAAACAAAAGCAATCCCCACATATTTGGTATCTACGTGTTCGAAATTTAATTTCCAGTTCATTACCGAAGACCTTTTTCAAAAATAATTAAAATTGCCCGAGAAATTTCACAAAAACATAAGCTTTGTCAAAATCCATACTAACCATCATGATTTTTCCGAAAAAAATTAAAAAAGTTTAAAACAAAAGCAATCCCCACATATTTGGTATCTACGTGTTCGAAATTTAATTTCCAGTTCGTTACCGAAGACCTTTTTCAAAAATAATTAAAATTGCCCGAGAAATTTCACAAAAACATAAGCTTTGTCAAAATCCATACTAACCATCATGATTTTTCCGAAAAAAATTAAAAAAGTTTAAAACAAAAGCAATCCTCACATATTTGGTATCTACGTGTTCGAAATTTAATTTCCAGTTCATTACCGAAGACCTTTTTCAAAAATAATTAAAATTGCCCGAGAAATTTCACAAAAACATAAGCTTTGTCAAAATCCATACTAACCATCATGATTTTTCCGAAAAAAATTAAAAAAGTTTAAAACAAAAGCAATCCCCACATATTTGGTATCTACGTGTTCGAAATTTAATTTCCAGTTCGTTACCGAAGACCTTTTTCAAAAATAATTAAAATTGCCCGAGAAATTTCACAAAAACATAAGCTTTGTCAAAATCCATACTAACCATCATGATTTTTCCGAAAAAAATTAAAAAAGTTTAAAACAAAAGCAATCCCCACATATTTGGTATCTACGTGTTCGAAATTTAATTTCCAGTTCGTTACCGAAGACCTTTTTCAAAAATAATTAAAATTGCCCGAGAAATTTCACAAAAACATAAGCTTTGTCAAAATCCATACTAACCATCATGATTTTTCCGAAAAAAATTAAAAAAGTTTAAAACAAAAGCAATCCCCACATATTTGGTATCTACGTGTTCGAAATTTAATTTCCAGTTCATTACCGAAGACCTTTTTCAAAAATAATTAAAATTGCCCGAGAAATTTCACAAAAACATAAGCTTTGTCAAAATCCATACTAACCATCATGATTTTTCCGAAAAAAATTAAAAAAGTTTAAAACAAAAGCAGTCCCCACATATTTGGTATCTACGTGTTCGAAATTTAATTTCCAGTTCATTACCGATGACCTTTTTCAAAAATAATTAAAATTGCCCGAGAAATTTCACAAAAACATAAGCTTTGTCAAAATCCATACTAACCATCATGATTTTTCCGAAAAAAATTAAAAAAGTTTAAAACAAAAGCAATCCCCACATATTTGGTATCTACGTGTTCGAAATTTAATTTCCAGTTCGTTACCGAAGACCTTTTTCAAAAATAATTAAAATTGCCCGAGAAATTTCACAAAAACATAAGCTTTGTCAAAATCCATACTAACCATCATGATTTTTCCGAAAAAAATTAAAAAAGTTTAAAACAAAAGCAATCCCCACATATTTGGTATCTACGTGTTCGAAATTTAATTTCCAGTTCATTACCGAAGACCTTTTTCAAAAATAATTAAAATTGCCCGAGAAATTTCACAAAAACATAAGCTTTGTCAAAATCCATACCAACCATCATGATTTTTCCGAAAAAAATTAAAAAAGTTTAAAACAAAAGCAATCCTCACATATTTGGTATCTACGTGTTCGAAATTTAATTTCCAGTTCATTACCGAAGACCTTTTTCAAAAATAATTAAAATTGCCGGAGAAATTTCACAAAAACATAAGCTTTGTCAAAATCCATACCAACCATCATGATTTTTCCCAAAAAAATTAAAAAAGTTTAAAACAAAAGCAATCCTCACATATTTGGTATCTACGTGTTCGAAATTTAATTTCCAGTTCATTACCGAAGACCTTTTTCAAAAATAATTAAAATTGCCCGAGAAATTTCACAAAAACATAAGCTTTGTCAAAATCCATACCAACCATCATGATTTTTCCCAAAAAAAGTAAAAAAGTTTTAAAAAAAAGCAATCCTCACATATTTGGTATCTACGTGTTCGAAATTTAATTTCCAGTTCATTACCGGAGACCTTTTTCAAAAATAATTAAAATTGCCCGAGAAATTTCACAAAAACATAAGCTTTGTCAAAATCCATACCAACCATCATGATTTTTCCGAAAAAAATTAAAAAAGTTTAAAACAAAAGCAATCCTCACATATTTGGTATCTACGTGTTCGAAATTTAATTTCCAGTTCATTACCGAAGACCTTTTTCAAAAATAATTAAAATTGCCCGAGAAATTTCACAAAAACATAAGCTTTGTCAAAATCCATACTAACCATCATGATTTTTCCGAAAAAAATTAAAAAAGTTTAAAACAAAAGCAATCCCCACATATTTGGTATCTACGTGTTCGAAATTTATTTTCCAGTTCATTACCGAAGACCTTTTTCAAAAATAATTAAAATTGCCCGAGAAATTTCACAAAAACATAAGCTTTGTCAAAATCCATACTAACCATCATGATTTTTCCGAAAAAAATTAAAAAAGTTTAAAACAAAAGCAATCCCCACATATTTGGTATCTACGTGTTCGAAATTTAATTTCCAGTTCGTTACCGAAGACCTTTTTCAAAAATAATTAAAATTGCCCGAGAAATTTCACAAAAACATAAGCTTTGTCAAAATCCATACTAACCATCATGATTTTTCCGAAAAAAATTAAAAAAGTTAAAAAAAAAAGCAATCCGCACATATTTGGTATCTACGTGTTCGAAATTTAATTTCCAGTTCATTACCGAAGACCTTTTTCAAAAATAATTAAAATTGCCCGAGAAATTTCACAAAAACATAAGCTTTGTCAAAATCCATACTAACCATCATGATTTTTCCGAAAAAAATTAAAAAAGTTTAAAACAAAAGCAATCCCCACATATTTGGTATCTACGTGTTCGAAATTTAATTTCCAGTTCGTTACCGAAGACCTTTTTCAAAAATAATTAAAATTGCCCGAGAAATTTCACAAAAACATAAGCTTTGTCAAAATCCATACTAACCATTATGATTTTTCCGAAAAAAATTAAAAAAGTTTAAAACAAAAGCAATCCCCACATATTTGGTATCTACGTGTTCGAAATTTAATTTCCAGTTCATTACCGAAGACCTTTTTCAAAAATAATTAAAATTGCCCGAGAAATTTCACAAAAACATAAGCTTTGTCAAAATCCATACTAACCATCATGATTTTTCCGAAAAAAATTAAAAAAGTTTAAAACAAAAGCAATCCCCACATATTTGGTATCTACGTGTTCGAAATTTAATTTCCAGTTCGTTACCGAAGACCTTTTTCAAAAATAATTAAAATTGCCCGAGAAATTTCACAAAAACATAAGCTTTGTCAAAATCCATACTAACCATCATGATTTTTCCGAAAAAAATTAAAAAAGTTTAAAACAAAAGCAATCCCCACATATTTGGTATCTACGTGTTCGAAATTTAATTTCCAGTTCATTACCGAAGACCTTTTTCAAAAATAATTAAAATTGCCCGAGAAATTTCACAAAAACATAAGCTTTGTCAAAATCCATACTAACCATCATGATTTTTCCGAAAAAAATTAAAAAAGTTTAAAACAAAAGCAATCCCCACATATTTGGTATCTACGTGTTCGAAATTTAATTTCCAGTTCATTACCGAAGACCTTTTTCAAAAATAATTAAAATTGCCCGAGAAATTTCACAAAAACATAAGCTTTGTCAAAATCCATACCAACCATCATGATTTTTCCGAAAAAAATTAAAAAAGTTTAAAACAAAAGCAATCCTCACATATTTGGTATCTACGTGTTCGAAATTTAATTTCCAGTTCATTACCGAAGACCTTTTTCAAAAATAATTAAAATTGTCCGAGAAATTTCACAAAAACATAAGCTTTGTCAAAATCCATACTAACCATCATGATTTTTCCGAAAAAAATTAAAAAAGTTTAAAACAAAAGCAATCCCCACATATTTGGTATCTACGTGTTCGAAATTTAATTTCCAGTTCATTACCGAAGACCTTTTTCAAAAATAATTAAAATTGCCCGAGAAATTTCACAAAAACATAAGCTTTGTCAAAATCCATACCAACCATCATGATTTTACCGAAAAAAATTAAAAAAGTTTAAAACAAAAGCAATCCCCACATATTTGGTATCTACGTGTTCGAAATTTAATTTCCAGTTCATTACCGAAGACCTTTTTCAAAAATAATTAAAATTGCCCGAGAAATTTCACAAAAACATAAGCTTTGTCAAAATCCATACCAACCATCATGATTTTTCCCAAAAAAATTAAAAAAGTTTAAAACAAAAGCAATCCTCACATATTTGGTATCTACGTGTTCGAAATTTATTTTCCAGTTCATTACCGAAGACCTTTTTCAAAAATAATTAAAATTGCCCGAGAAATTTCACAAAAACATAACCTTTGTCAAAATCCATACCAACCATCATGATTTTTCCCAAAAAAATTAAAAAAGTTTAAAACAAAAGCAATCCCCACATATTTGGTATCTACGTGTTCGAAATTTAATTTCCAGTTCATTACCGAAGACCTTTTTCAAAAATAATTAAAATTGCCCGAGAAATTTCACAAAAACATAAGCTTTGTCAAAATCCATACTAACCATCATGATTTTTCCGAAAAAAATTAAAAAAGTTTAAAACAAAAGCAATCCCCACATATTTGGTATCTACGTGTTCGAAATTTAATTTCCAGTTCATTACCGAAGACCTTTTTCAAAAATAATTAAAATTGCCCGAGAAATTTCACAAAAACATAAGCTTTGTCAAAATCCATACTAACCATCATGATTTTTCCGAAAAAAATTAAAAAATTTTAAAACAAAAGCAATCCCCACATATTTGGTATCTACGTGTTCGAAATTTAATTTCCAGTTCATTACCGAAGACCTTTTTCAAAAATAATTAAAATTGCCCGAGAAATTTCACAAAAACATAAGCTTTGTCAAAATCCATACTAAGCATCATGATTTTTCCGAAAAAAATTAAAAAAGTTTAAAACAAAAGCAATCCTCACATATTTGGTATCTACGTGTTCGAAATTTAATTTCCAGTTCATTACCGAAGACCTTTTTCAAAAATAATTAAAATTGCCCGAGAAATTTCACAAAAACATAAGCTTTGTCAAAATCCATACTAACCATCATGATTTTTCCCAAAAAAATTAAAGAAGTTTAAAACAAAAGCAATCCTCACATATTTGGTATCTACGTGTTCAAAATTTAATTTCCAGTTCATTACCGAAGACCTTTTTCAAAAATAATTAAAATTGCCCGAGAAATTTCACAAAAACATAAGCTTTGTCAAAATCCATACTAACCATCATGATTTTTCCGAAAAAAATTAAAAAAGTTTAAAACAAAAGCAATCCCCACATATTTGGTATCTACGTGTTCGAAATTTAATTTCCAGTTCATTACCGAAGACCTTTTTCAAAAATAATTAAAATTGCCCGAGAAATTTCACAAAAACATAAGCTTTGTCAAAATCCATACTAACCATCATGATTTTTCCGAAAAAAATTAAAAAAGTTTAAAACAAAAGCAATCCCCACATATTTGGTATCTACGTGTTCGAAATTTAATTTCCAGTTCATTACCGAAGACCTTTTTCAAAAATAATTAAAATTGCCCGAGAAATTTCACAAAAACATAAGCTTTGTCAAAATCCATACCAACCATCATGATTTTTCCGAAAAAAATTAAAAAAGTTTAAAACAAAAGCAATCCTCACATATTTGGTATCTACGTGTTCGAAATTTAATTTCCAGTTCATTACCGAAGACCTTTTTCAAAAATAATTAAAATTGTCCGAGAAATTTCACAAAAACATAAGCTTTGTCAAAATCCATACTAACCATTATGATTTTTCCGAAAAAAATTAAAAAAGTTTAAAACAAAAGCAATCCCCACATATTTGGTATCTACGTGTTCGAAATTTAATTTCCAGTTCATTACCGAAGACCTTTTTCAAAAATAATTAAAATTGCCCGAGAAATTTCACAAAAACATAAGCTTTGTCAAAATCCATACTAACCATCATGATTTTTCCGAAAAAAATTAAAAAAGTTTAAAACAAAAGCAATCCCCACATATTTGGTATCTACGTGTTCGAAATTTAATTTCCAGTTCATTACCGAAGACCTTTTTCAAAAATAATTAAAATTGCCCGAGAAATTTCACAAAAACATAAGCTTTGTCAAAATCCATACTAACCATCATGATTTTTCCGAAAAAAATTAAAAAAGTTTAAAACAAAAGCAATCCCCACATATTTGGTATCTACGTTTCGAAATTTAATTTCCAGTTCGTTACCGAAGACCTTTTTCAAAAATAATTAAAATTGCCCGAGAAATTTCACAAAAACATAAGCTTTGTCAAAATCCATACTAACCATCATGATTTTTCCGAAAAAAATTAAAAAAGTTTAAAACAAAAGCAATCCTCACATATTTGGTATCTACGTGTTCGAAATTTAATTTCCAGTTCATTACCGAAGACCTTTTTCAAAAATAATTAAAATTGCCCGAGAAATTTCACAAAAACATAAGCTTTGTCAAAATCCATACTAACCATCATGATTTTTCCGAAAAAAATTAAAAAAGTTTAAAACAAAAGCAATCCCCACATATTTGGTATCTACGTGTTCGAAATTTAATTTCCAGTTTGTTACCGAAGACCTTTTTCAAAAATAATTAAAATTGCCCGAGAAATTTCACAAAAACATAAGCTTTGTCAAAATCCATACTAACCATCATGATTTTTCCGAAAAAAATTAAAAAAGTTTAAAACAAAAGCAATCCCCACATATTTGGTATCTACGTGTTCGAAATTTAATTTCCAGTTCGTTACCGAAGACCTTTTTCAAAAATAATTAAAATTGCCCGAGAAATTTCACAAAAACATAAGCTTTGTCAAAATCCATACTAACCATCATGATTTTTCCGAAAAAAATTAAAAAAGTTTAAAACAAAAGCAATCCCCACATATTTGGTATCTACGTGTTCGAAATTTAATTTCCAGTTCATTACCGAAGACCTTTTTCAAAAATAATTAAAATTGCCCGAGAAATTTCACAAAAACATAAGCTTTGTCAAAATCCATACTACCATCATGATTTTTCCGAAAAAAAATAAAAAAGTTTAAAACAAAAGCAGTCCCCACATATTTGGTATCTACGTGTTCGAAATTTAATTTCCAGTTCATTACCGAAGACCTTTTTCAAAAATAATTAAAATTGCCCGAGAAATTTCACAAAAACATAAGCTTTGTCAAAATCCATACTAACCATCATGATTTTTCCGAAAAAAATTAAAAAAGTTTAAAACAAAAGCAATCCCCACATATTTGGTATCTACGTGTTCGAAATTTAATTTCCAGTTCGTTACCGAAGACCTTTTTCAAAAATAATTAAAATTGCCCGAGAAATTTCACAAAAACATAAGCTTTGTCAAAATCCATACTAACCATCATGATTTTTCCGAAAAAAATTAAAAAAGTTTAAAACAAAAGCAATCCCCACATATTTGGTATCTACGTGTTCGAAATTTAATTTCCAGTTCATTACCGAAGACCTTTTTCAAAAATAATTAAAATTGCCCGAGAAATTTCACAAAAACATAAGCTTTGTCAAAATCCATACCAACCATCATGATTTTTCCGAAAAAAATTAAAAAAGTTTAAAACAAAAGCAATCCTCACATATTTGGTATCTACGTGTTCGAAATTTAATTTCCAGTTCATTACCGAAGACCTTTTTCAAAAATAATTAAAATTGCCGGAGAAATTTCACAAAAACATAAGCTTTGTCAAAATCCATACCAACCATCATGATTTTTCCCAAAAAAATTAAAAAAGTTTAAAACAAAAGCAATCCTCACATATTTGGTATCTACGTGTTCGAAATTTAATTTCCAGTTCATTACCGAAGACCTTTTTCAAAAATAATTAAAATTGCCCGAGAAATTTCACAAAAACATAAGCTTTGTCAAAATCCATACCAACCATCATGATTTTTCCCAAAAAAAGTAAAAAAGTTTTAAAAAAAAGCAATCCTCACATATTTGGTATCTACGTGTTCGAAATTTAATTTCCAGTTCATTACCGGAGACCTTTTTCAAAAATAATTAAAATTGCCCGAGAAATTTCACAAAAACATAAGCTTTGTCAAAATCCATACCAACCATCATGATTTTTCCGAAAAAAATTAAAAAAGTTTAAAACAAAAGCAATCCTCACATATTTGGTATCTACGTGTTCGAAATTTAATTTCCAGTTCATTACCGAAGACCTTTTTCAAAAATAATTAAAATTGCCCGAGAAATTTCACAAAAACATAAGCTTTGTCAAAATCCATACTAACCATCATGATTTTTCCGAAAAAAATTAAAAAAGTTTAAAACAAAAGCAATCCTCACATATTTGGTATCTACGTGTTCGAAATTTATTTTCCAGTTCATTACCGAAGACCTTTTTCAAAAATAATTAAAATTGCCCGAGAAATTTCACAAAAACATAAGCTTTGTCAAAATCCATACTAACCATCATGATTTTTCCGAAAAAAATTAAAAAAGTTTAAAACAAAAGCAATCCCCACATATTTGGTATCTACGTGTTCGAAATTTAATTTCCAGTTCGTTACCGAAGACCTTTTTCAAAAATAATTAAAATTGCCCGAGAAATTTCACAAAAACATAAGCTTTGTCAAAATCCATACTAACCATCATGATTTTTCCGAAAAAAATTAAAAAAGTTTAAAAAAAAAGCAATCCGCACATATTTGGTATCTACGTGTTCGAAATTTAATTTCCAGTTCATTACCGAAGACCTTTTTCAAAAATAATTAAAATTGCCCGAGAAATTTCACAAAAACATAAGCTTTGTCAAAATCCATACTAACCATCATGATTTTTCCGAAAAAAATTAAAAAAGTTTAAAACAAAAGCAATCCCCACATATTTGGTATCTACGTGTTCGAAATTTAATTTCCAGTTCGTTACCGAAGACCTTTTTCAAAAATAATTAAAATTGCCCGAGAAATTTCACAAAAACATAAGCTTTGTCAAAATCCATACTAACCATCATGATTTTTCCGAAAAAAATTAAAAAAGTTTAAAACAAAAGCAATCCCCACATATTTGGTATCTACGTGTTCGAAATTTAATTTCCAGTTCATTACCGAAGACCTTTTTCAAAAATAATTAAAATTGCCCGAGAAATTTCACAAAAACATAAGCTTTGTCAAAATCCATACTAACCATCATGATTTTTCCGAAAAAAATTAAAAAAGTTTAAAACAAAAGCAATCCCCACATATTTGGTATCTACGTGTTCGAAATTTAATTTCCAGTTCGTTACCGAAGACCTTTTTCAAAAATAATTAAAATTGCCCGAGAAATTTCACAAAAACATAAGCTTTGTCAAAATCCATACTAACCATCATGATTTTTCCGAAAAAAATTAAAAAAGTTTAAAACAAAAGCAATCCCCACATATTTGGTATCTACGTGTTCGAAATTTAATTTCCAGTTCATTACCGAAGACCTTTTTCAAAAATAATTAAAATTGCCCGAGAAATTTCACAAAAACATAAGCTTTGTCAAAATCCATACTAACCATCATGATTTTTCCGAAAAAAATTAAAAAAGTTTAAAACAAAAGTTCATTACCGAAGACCTTTTTCAAAAATAATTAAAATTGCCCGAGAAATTTCACAAAAACATAAGCTTTGTCAAAATCCATACCAACCATCATGATTTTTCCGAAAAAAATTAAAAAATTTTAAAACAAAAGCAATCCTCACATATTTGGTATCTACGTGTTCGAAATTTAATTTCCAGTTCATTACCGAAGACCTTTTTCAAAAATAATTAAAATTGTCCGAGAAATTTCACAAAAACATAAGCTTTGTCAAAATCCATACTAACCATCATGATTTTTCCGAAAAAAATTAAAAAAGTTTAAAACAAAAGCAATCCCCACATATTTGGTATCTACGTGTTCGAAATTTAATTTCCAGTTCATTACCGAAGACCTTTTTCAAAAATAATTAAAATTGCCCGAGAAATTTCACAAAAACATAAGCTTTGTCAAAATCCATACCAACCATCATGATTTTACCGAAAAAAATTAAAAAAGTTTAAAACAAAAGCAATCCCCACATATTTGGTATCTACGTGTTCGAAATTTTATTTCCAGTTCATTACCGAAGACCTTTTTCAAAAATAATTAAAATTTCCCGAGAAATTTCACAAAAACATAAGCTTTGTCAAAATCCATACCAACCATCATGATTTTTCCCAAAAAAATTAAAAAAGTTTAAAACAAAAGCAATCCTCACATATTTGGTATCTACGTGTTCGAAATTTATTTTCCAGTTCATTACCGAAGACCTTTTTCAAAAATAATTAAAATTGCCCGAGAAATTTCACAAAAACATAAGCTTTGTCAAAATCCATACCAACCATCATGATTTTTCCCAAAAAAATTAAAAAAGTTTAAAACAAAAGCAATCCCCACATATTTGGTATCTACGTGTTCGAAATTTAATTTCCAGTTCATTACCGAAGACCTTTTTCAAAAATAATTAAAATTGCCCGAGAAATTTCACAAAAACATAAGCTTTGTCAAAATCCATACTAACCATCATGATTTTTCCGAAAAAAATTAAAAAAGTTTAAAACAAAAGCAATCCCCACATATTTGGTATCTACGTGTTCGAAATTTAATTTCCAGTTCATTACCGAAGACCTTTTTCAAAAATAATTAAAATTGCCCGAGAAATTTCACAAAAACATAAGCTTTGTCAAAATCCATACCAACCATCATGATTTTTCCGAAAAAAATTAAAAAAGTTTAAAACAAAAGCAATCCTCACATATTTGGTATCTACGTGTTCGAAATTTAATTTCCAGTTCATTACCGAAGACCTTTTTCAAAAATAATTAAAATTGTCCGAGAAATTTCACAAAAACATAAGCTTTGTCAAAATCCATACTAACCATCATGATTTTTCCGAAAAAAATTAAAAAAGTTTAAAACAAAAGCAATCCCCACATATTTGGTATCTACGTGTTCGAAATTTAATTTCCAGTTCATTACCGAAGACCTTTTTCAAAAATAATTAAAATTGCCCGAGAAATTTCACAAAAACATAAGCTTTGTCAAAATCCATACTAACCATCATGATTTTTCCGAAAAAAATTAAAAAAGTTTAAAACAAAAGCAATCCCCACATATTTGGTATCTACGTGTTCGAAATTTAATTTCCAGTTCATTACCGAAGACCTTTTTCAAAAATAATTAAAATTGTCCGAGAAATTTCACAAAAACATAAGCTTTGTCAAAATCCATACCAACCATCATGATTTTTCCGAAAAAAATTAAAAAAGTTTAAAACAAAAGCAATCCCCACATATTTGGTATCTAAGTGTTCGAAATTTAATTTCCAGTTCGTTACCGAAGACCTTTTTCAAAAATAATTAAAATTGTCCGAGAAATTTCACAAAAACATAAGCTTTGTCAAAATCCATACTAACCATCATGATTTTTCCGAAAAAAATTAAAAAAGTTTAAAACAAAAGCAATCCCCACATATTTGGTATCTACGTGTTCGAAATTTAATTTCCAGTTCATTACCGAAGACCTTTTTCAAAAATAATTAAAATTGCCCGAGAAATTTCACAAAAACATAAGCTTTGTCAAAATCCATACTAACCATCATGATTTTTCCGAAAAAAATTAAAAAAGTTTAAAACAAAAGCAATCCCCACATATTTGGTATCTACGTGTTCGAAATTTAATTTCCAGTTC